>LGRX02003565.1:0-60707 GCA_001247695.2 Cymbomonas tetramitiformis
TATTCTTCGGGCGACTCATCCGCGGATGAGTCGCCCTTCAGCTCCCTCTATTCTTCGGGCGACTCATCCGCGGATGAGTCGCTCACCTTCAGCTCTTCCTTTTCAGCGCGGCAGAATCAAAGACATGGCTAAATCAATTTTGTGTTTTTTGTTGTTTATAGGTCTTAAACTCAAGAGCTTCTCAAACACATAGCTAAAGGTAAAGATGCCAACGCGAACCCGAGAAGTCACTCCTTTCCCTGAGGACCATATGCTGTTCTTGGAGATGTGCGGGAACCGACTGAGTCGGTCCGCATATGATTCTGCATTTGTTGCTCCTCTGCCGCTTTATTTTCCAGTTGCCCCATTACCGCCTCCTCCTCCCCCACCACCACCACCTCCTCCCCCACCACCACCTCCTATGATCTGGAGGTGGTCGTACCGTTATGAGCTCTACGTGGGGGAGCCTGTTGCACCCCACCGTGCTCCCCCCGGCCGAGGCCGCATCCGGGGTGGCCATGGCTTCACCCGCGAGCCCTCCCCGCTGTACTTGCGGGCGGAGGAATAGGACACAACGTGTATATATGATATTTTTATTCATATTTTGTTGTGCATATTTTGTTGTGCATATTGTGTTGTGTATATTTTGTTGTTGTAGTATTTTGTTGTGTATAATTATGCAATCATCTCAAATATTCTGCTGTTATTCATCTCTAGAACGGGGGAATGGCGCGGCCGTGCAAACGGACAAACCTAGTACCTAGGCTCTGGAATGAAGTTATAAAACCCTTCTGCGGTAACCGGGAAAATCTCGGGCCAAAGTTTGGTGTACATAATTCCATTGCTCAGAGATGAATATACTAAAGATATGATATGATGTTGTTTAGCAGGGCCGTGTTATATTTATATCATTCATGATTTACGTTTCTTGATTTGTGTTTTCTGTGCATGGTGACATGCAGGGTTATGAGTTCTTCTTCCGAAGAGGGCGCGGATTCAGTTGAAGGGCCTCCTCAGGCCTATTCCTTTGCCCGGAAGCTTTGTGATAATGACTTTTACAGGGTTCCAGTCCTTGCAGATATGTATTCGAAGGAAACAAGCGGTGCATATGGTCTGGGATGGTGGAGCATGAGCATCATCCCAAAAGCTTACGAGTACCCACTCCTCAAGACTCCAAGGCAGGCAGACAGTCTTGTCGGCGAGTCGATGCTTGTGATTCATGGCATGATGACGATGGCAGCGGGCGAGGATTTCGAACCTTTTGCACTCGTGGTCGCTGATAAACAGGCTCTGGGATGCTGTCCGTTCGTGGACTTCGTTCATACTATGCCGAAGAGAAACGTACCCAAACAGCAGCCCCTGCAAGAGAGAAATGGGAAAATTGGTCAGTATTTTCTCTCATTCTTCCCTTCGTTTTCCTTCTCCTTCTAATTCAGGCATTATTTATCTTCTGCTTATCTTTTCTAATTCAGCCTTTCGAATTCATTCGTTCTTTTCAGTACCTCAGCACCTCTTAGCGGGAATCATCATCGACAAAGTATTGTCATTTGGTCGCCCTGAAATCCCTGAACCTGACGCTGACACCGAGATGGCCGTTGTTGCACAATGGTTCAAGACGTATATCGATCTCGCCAAGGACAAGGACATAGCAGAGCATCCTCGCTTCTTAGGCATTATGCTCGCAATGGATAAATTCATTTGCCCTGGCGCGCAACCCGTAAAAAAGAGACCCATCGGTACAGTGCCCAAAATGTACACTGCTGCCTCTGACTGCTTTACTGCATCGCCTTTCATCACGACCCGGGATTTCCGCCGTGAAGATATCTTCAGAGCTATCGATGCAAAGTACATGCTTATCACGCAAGACAACGAGCGACTCGACAATCTTCAGAAGAATCTTGGTGAAGCAGACTACTTGAAAAACGAATATTTCCCAAAGATGCTCAAGTGCTTCACCGAACTTGTGGATACATTGCATACTATTCACACCGAGCAGTACGAGGATTATTCTCGACTCCACTCAAAGAAATACACCCCCAAAAACAATAATCTCCAGATCGTTGAACCGACTTTGCACATCTCGACATGGGCCGCGTTTGTCTCCGAGGTAATGGTTTCAAAATTCCCCCCTTCTGTCAATTTTATGTTATTTTAATGCTTATCGCGTTCCGCTGCTTCTCACCTATCCGTTTGATCGCAACAGTATCTTCCAGATCTTGGGAGTATTCGCAAAGCCGAAGATCATCTCCTGGCGGAGAACGTTCCAGAGAAAGTATCTGAGTCCGTCGAAAACTTGCAAAAAGCGGCGGAAAAGGCCCCAGTGCAAGACGAGCCCGTCCGTCCTCGACCTGAAGGACAAGATACTGCTTTGATGCAGAAAGATGTCGTCGTCATTGACACCACACCGATATTCCACAAACGAGGATATGCCTACATTTTGGACAGCGCCCCGACGTGGACAGCTCCAGACGGCAGCGTCCGTGAAGACGACACGACGGTGGCCCGCATCCGATTTGCAAATAAGGAAGCTGGAAAGGACGACGACCTCGTGAGATCGAAACACTACCTTTGGATCATAGGTAAATCTCCCTCTCTCTATCTTAGATAAAATGTTATCTCTTCAAATACTGAGAATTAATTTGCTTTCGTGTTGGCAGGGGGTGTCGGCAGTGCGGACCTTCTTCCTCAATCTTTGGCCGAGGTGCCAACGCAACCAGTTGCCAACTCGGCACTCGAAAGCGATGCCGGTGAGCCGATATAAAACATCTCTCCCTCTCTATCTCCCTTTCTCCTTCGCTCTCCGTCTTAGGTCACAAAAATGATATATGTATTCAAATACTGAGAATTGATTTGCTTTTGTGTTGTGAAAAGGTTCCGATAGTGACGGGCCTCCATCTGATGTTGAGGTTCCAACGCAACAAGTTGCCAACCCTGAAGGCGATGCCGGTGAGCCGATATAAAACATCTCTCGCTCTCTATCTCCCTTTCTCCTTCGCTCTCCGTCTTAGGTCACAAAAATGATATATGTATTCAAATACTGAGAATTGATTTGCTTTTGTGCTGTGAGAAGGTTTCGATAGTGACGGGCCTCCATCTGAAGCTGAGGTTGAAGCTGAAGCTGAAGCTGAGGTGCCAACGCAACCTCCAGTTGGTGGAGACGATACGGGTCGTAAACTACCATATACAAAAACGGCTACACCTCCTTCAATTGTAACTACACCTCTCACTCGTAAATCTCGAAGACTCTCTGGAGCAAGCCCTTCAGGTTCCTGCGAGGCAAGCCCTGCACGTGCAGAGCCATCAGGGGCATACCCTGCAGGTGCAGGGCCATCAGGGGCAAGCCCTGCAGGTGCAGGGCCATCAGGGGCAACCCCTGCAGGTGCAGGGCCATCCGGGGCAAACCCTGCAGGTGCAGGGCCATCAGGGGCAAGCCCTGCTCCAGGGCCATCAGCGGCAAGCCCTCTCCCATCAGCGGGCCTTGTATCTCCTGCAGCTGGAACTCCGCAGCGGCCAATTCCTGCATTCATCATGGAGCAGGGTGATGAGGAGATTGTGTCCCCTTCAAAAACTCCGAAGACCGCCGATGAAACCGAGGCAGATGAGCAAAAAAAGCAGGCTGCCATTCGCAAGTATGCATCTTCCCTCCTGAGATTTACTTATACGACCATTGCTTTTTTTGATGGTGTATGTGCATTACTAAAACCAAGTATACGTTGCTTATGTGGGTCATCAGGGAAATCGATGACATGCATAAGTTGGTCGACAATAATAATCCATGTGCGACATCGTGGAGAATCCCCATCCAGTACATCGATGATGCAGAAGGAGCGCATCGCCCTCGACCCCTGGACGAACATCACGCCCAGGCTATTGCCGAAATGATGTACTGGAACCCACACACCGGTTCGGGATCTCCAGCCCTGATTTCCGTCATAGAGAATCATAAAGATGCAACAAGCACCAACCCAGTAGAGGCATTCGTTTGGGCGGACATCGGGAAAGGCAGATACAGGTAAGACCCATTGCGTTGATGGATGCATGCATATGTGTTCCAACTTACACTTTCTTTGTTATTCTACAGATTCACCTGCTTTGGACATCAGCATTTGCTGGAGGCAAAGCGTCGCTGCGTCAAGGCGGATGAAGCAAAGCACGCAAACCATGAAAATCGAACGTAAGCGTTTCAGTTCATCGAATGCCGTCTCTTCATGAACTTGAGCGCCATCGAAATGAATCAGGTGTGTCTCACTCATGCCAGTTTTCTCAGGTGCTTCTCAGGGCTTACATACTCAAGTGTTTAGGGAGGTTTACGGTCGGCCAGCTTCTCAGCTATAGTCATGATCCGTGCAATTCGTTTGCGCACGCGCAGAACAACATTGACGCCTACATGAAGCACCGCAACATGACGGAGATCATTCTTGGCATGCGAAAACACGTGGAGAAACTGATGGCCGAACCCAACGAGAGAGACGTTGGAATGAAGAGTTTTGAGAACTTGAAATACCGTCGGGTGCCGCCGAAGCAGCACTTGAATCCCGAATTCGAAGCGGCGCTGAAGACGCAGGTGTTCAATCACCAGAAGCTGAATGCAGACAAGAAGAACACGCATTGGGCTGCTTGGGCTATCTCGGTGCAATCGTACCAGTTGTTCAAACAACTTCAGAGAGGTGCTGCCATTTTTGTGAATTCCGTCCCGACATTATTCTTATTTGCTCTTAGGTGTTTTTGCAGTAGCTAACTGGCGATTTGGTATTTCATGTTTCCGCTTTCAGTGATGAAGGCCCACAATGAAGGTTTGCTAGAGGGAGTTGACCCGGACAATGAAGACGCCACGGAGACGACCTTGGCCACGGTTGGGTCATCTCGCAATAAGCGTAAACGTTCAATCGGTATGTCGACCGGCACAACTGACCTCAACGCACCAACGACCAAGCAACCTAAATGGGACCCCACAGCCGGAAAGCCGATCGTCTACCATGATCTGCCGAAGGGGTTCTATGAAAGCTGGGCCCCCTTGACCGAAGGACACTTACGTGAGATCACTGACCTCGTCGACGAAGCCGTCATCGAACGGAAGTACACGGTCAAAGATATGATCAACCGTATCGCCGAGATCAAGACTCTCAACAATGTTCGAGAGAACCTAATGCTGCTTGCCTCAGAGGCTCATAAACGATTCAACATAACAACCTCCTTGGAATCGACACCGGCCTACCGGCAACTGAGCTTTCTCAAGAAAAACCGGCATTCTATGCAGCTCTTTCTGCAAACACAACCGGGAGGGTTCGAAAACGACATATACGACATAGGTGCACCCTGCTTCATTCCTTACCTAGATGAAGATGGGTATCCCATACCTAAGGAAAGGAAACCAGTGGATGCTGTCGTGGATCCCGGTGCTCCCGAGTCGAAGTTCTGGGCTCGTAAGATGACGTACGGTGAGCTGGATGCAGAAATCATTGCGGTGCAAAAGAAGCTTGACACCTTTACGTTTCCCAACCCAGAACAAGACTGGGGGAAGTTTTGCGAATATTTCCCAGGGGCTGGGGATGAGAGAGAAATACGTACATTACTGAAGGTAATTTACCTAAGTTGCGCCCTCTGGTCGTCCTTCACGATATCTGATTTTTTCCATATCGGCTTGCGCGTTCAATTAACAACGGGGTTTGTTTACAACTGTACCAGGCGGGAGTGGTGCCCCCGAAGGTCTCCTGCAAGAACGAGCAGGAGAACCGGAAATTTCAATTTGAACAACGGCCTGCAAAAGAAAAACAGCGGCACGAGGAGAAGATAGAGAAACTGATCAAAAACATTCCGAAGGATATAAAGTTCTACTGGAATAATATCGAGAGCAGGATGTTGCTGAAAATCGGGTCGACGACAGCATCGACTGCGGAAAACATCCTAAAGGATCTTCCAGGTGCGTATCTCGGTTTCATATTCCATTTGTGCACCGTAGCTATGTAATTACTAATCGTTTACATTGCACACAGGTGTGAGTTATCGAATATTGTCAAACGTTCCTGAGGGCCAGCAAGTCGACGATGATGACTACTTCTACACTCACAAGCTTCCGCAGTTGGTTTTCAAGAAGGACTTTCTGCTGGAGCCCGCATCACCTGAATCCTTCACGACTCTTCCCAGGCTTCCATTCACCGGTTTCATTATGGATTGCGAGTATGCTCTGGACTCGAACAAGAAATGGTTCCCGAAACCTCTCTTAGCGGGAGAGTTCAAGCAATTCCTACACAACTTCAACAATTTGACCACGTGTGATGATTGGGTAGGGGGATGTTTCTGTGGCTTCCAACAACACCACGAGTTCTTCGAAGCCGCCAAGCAGTTTTGCCACGGGAACGCCGAAAAGATGTTCTGGGTGAAACCTTTGAGCAGATCGAACATGATGACCTTGGAATCCGGCGTTGCGCCACGGAACTACGCCAACCGTATGGAGTGCTTTGTCTTGTGTTACTACGTCAAGGAAGCAACACCTACAGGTCCGTAGATGTTAAGTTACGTACAATTCTGTGATTGCCTTTTGGCGTCTAAGCATGGGCAATCTGACTAAGCAGCGCTGATTGCTCTCGCAGACGAAACCCACCCAGCCGTGCATAAAAGGCTTCCCTGGATGAAGAACTTGATTAGAGTTCTCGGTGAGGAGGAGAATGCGGATAGTGATGTCGTCGATAAGCAGTTCGTGGCTTCTTGCCGAACCAACACCTGGGAATATGCCCCTGTACACTCGTCGAAATTCGCCATTAACTCCGAGGGTAAAAGAATTAACAAACACCAGAAGCCGCTGAAGCTCATCCACGACCTCATCAATATCCATATGCGAGGTCCTGAGTTAGAGGGGGAAGCGAGGGGGAAATCTGCGTACGAGGGGGTGTTACCTCTTCATCACGATTATCACTTCATCTTGGATGCGTGCTGCGGTTCGGGGACCACTTCGGTAGCCGCCAACATGTTGGGATTGGGTTCCGTCGCTTTCGATAGGTAAGCATTCATGTCTACATCCATTTTTTGAAAAATACTTTGTATATCGGTTTTAACAAGTGCTGGTGTCTTGGATGCAGGGAGCAAGGTATGGTCGACTCAGCGAAAGAGCGCATTAGGTTTCCTGATGGATTTTTTTCTTTGGCCGACGAAGTGTTGAGCAAGCAGGAATACGACGAGGTGAAAAGGCAGAGAGAGGCACATCGTAAAGAGCAAGAGAAAGTCGAGAAGGAGCGGGAGAAGAAGACGGCGGTCGAAATGAGGGAAACGGAAAAGGCCGCCAAGCAGCAGGAGGCCGAGGCCGCCAAGGCCGCCAAGCAGCAGGAGGCCGAGGCCGCCAAGGCCGCCAAGAAACAGCAGGCCGAGGCCGCCGAGGCCGCCAAGACCGCCAAGCAGCAGGAGGCCGAGGCCGCCAAGGCCGCCAAGAAACAGCAGGCCGAGGCCGCCGAGGCCGACAAGTCCGCCAAGCAGCAGCAGGCCGAGGCCGTCAAGGCCGCCAAGAAACAGGAGGATGCCGCCAAGAAACAGAAGGCCGAGGCCGAGAAGGCCGCCAAGAAACAGAAGGCTGAGGCCGCCAAGAAGGCGGGGCCTATACCTAAGCGGAAAGTGGCACCAGGCGGAAAGCCGGGATCCGATCAGAACAAGAAAAGTAAAGCTCGCTAGGCAATGATGATTTCCCTGCTAGGACATGGTGCCAGCACCTAGGTCAATATTTGTTGATAGTCTTAATAACCTATTGTCTCAGTGCAGAAGTACGCTGATGAAACACGTATGGTATATCTTGATATGACAATTGTAAATAAAGTATATTCTCAAAAAGTATTGGCGACATATGTTGTTGTGGAACCGATGTCATTTATGGGGCGGGTGACATGCCTCCGCTTTCATTGTGATTGCCTGATTATATTGGTTAAATGAAGTTGAGCGGTACCACGACGACCATTGAGGTATGAAACCTATTCCCCTCTCTTCCAAAATCATTTCCCCGCTCGACACTTCATCGACGCACCTTTATTCCCATCCATCTCAGTTCAATCAATTCCAATGACAATACTTGCTACTTTGCGGAAGGAAAATCCAGATAAAAACGTTTGGTTACTATGGTTCCCTGAAGAGTCCTCGCCCTCAGAACTAGCGCTCAAGAAATCGATGGAAGAGGAACATAAGATACAATTTCAAATGTATGACGCAAGCGTGCATGATAATCTGCCTTTACGGATGAAATTTTTGTACCCAGTTTGCCTGCACTGCGGGCTTCAAGATCGTTCACAACTTGCAACGTGTACCGGCTGCTATCTTGCGAATTACTGCAAAGCCCCCCAAACTTGTCGGAAAGCTGATTACGCACGGCATAAGTTTTTCTGTCGTTTTGCAAGGGGTCATATATTAGGACAGCCATATGCAAGATGCCGACCTTTGTTTAAGTACCCGGGGGATACGCGGCATCCAGCAGAACGGAATTCCATGAGTGCTTGGTCCTATGGGGACTACCTGCAGTTTCTAGCCTTTTGGGAAATCCAATGCGTCGCATGTTTTGCAGGTCGGCCAAAGGGTCGCCCCGTCGTGAGACAGCAGATATCTGGCGGGCAAATCGTTACCTCGGTGCGCATTGAAATGCGGGACGCCACAATTTTCAAAACCCCTCACTTTCAGAAGTATACAGCAAGAATGGGGTTTGTACACTCCAACTTACACGCTCCAGATTTTGTATATTCTTATCCATTTTACCGTCTCACTCCGTTTGGTCGGTTGATGATGTGCATCTGCAAGTTAAGGTGCCCGAAAAGCATACTTCAGAGGTTGCTTTCATAGAATGATTGGCAATGCAGACAGGATAATCATGGACTTCGCAGACACGCCTTCGTCGCAAAATAATAGTAGATATGTACTTGTAGGTCCTTCGATCCGATCGGACTAGTACCGGGTATCTGATAGGCTAATAATTCGGCAGGTCCAAGACTTTCCAAGATCATAAGCTCTATTTCTTGCCTAAACTACTCATTTGCCCCCTTTTCCCGTCAGCGACGCACCTGCTTCTACTTCTACCATAGTCATGCCATCCAAGCGGCAGTCTGTTTTCACATACATCGACCGGTTTGCCAAAAATCACGGGGAGTCTTACCCATGCAGCAGTACAGTTCTTCTTCCGCCGGGTATGACTATCCAAACGTTGTGGCAGAACTACAATACACAATGCGTCGACGGCGAAGGCATGGAATGCTCACTCAGCCTTTTTGTCGTGTGTTCAGAGAGGAGCTTAGCTCTTGGGTCAAGTTCCGTCGGATGAATTGATGCTATATAGCGACAGCATATAGCTTTGTCATTGAGCAAATTGACTTATCGTTGGAACACCGTTAAATATAATTGTATTCGAACATATTTTGAATGAAATTGTTATCGACGTTTCACATTTCCAATGTTGTGACATGCTATGTTTGTGACATGCGGGCCTTCGATCCGACCCACCTGAAAGAGGTCATTTGATTGGCCAACTGAAATCACGACGGCCACACTACTGAGATATTTAAGCACCTACCTTGTCCTCACAACTCACTTTTCAGCTTGGCACTTTTCTTTCTTCACCTGCCACCTCATCCAACCATGCCATCCAAGCGAGAATGTATTGTTGCCTATGTTCTTGGCATGTATGCAACATGCCCTACTGCCCCCAGAATGAGAATGAGGAATTTTGACTATCTTCCTCATGGTATGACTGTTCGAATGTTGTGGAGGAACTACAATGAATGTTATATGTGCAGGAATGCGGAAGGCAACAAATGCACGTTGGGGTATTTTCGATGTGTGTTTCGAAACGACCTTGCCTTTCGGTTCAAGTTCCGACAGGTTCAGCCGTAACGTCACCGTCAACGAAACCACGGCGGCTACGAGTCAGAATGTTATCTTGATTCCACTTTGATTTCGAGTAAGACTTAGGATTGCAACCTCCCGAGGGTTAGATTTTCGACTACTTTTCGATAAGAATAGTATACTTAAACATATGTTAACAATGTGGTAGAAGTGTATAATGTTCATTCGTCAATGGCTTGTGTTTCTTGCCGATATGCTGATGTGCCTGTGTATGGGGTTTTCTGCCTCGGTTGTGTTTTTGTCTTTGATTAAAAAATCGGCGACTAAGTGATCCCGCATGTGCGAGATATACGAATTTGATTGGACCAAAAGTACACTACTCTTGCACGACCCGCGGTCCACTCACGACCAGGTACAAAAGCTCTTGCCCGACCCTTGAAGATTCATTTCCCCTTGTTTCTTTTAACATACGCACCTTCAACCATACCTTCAAACATCTGCTACTTACCTTGAAAGCATTGCCATCTGCAGGTATTATAGCTCCACATTTATCCTCACAATTTATATTTTCGACTTTTGCTATGGGCGACGCTCGCTTCAACTGCTAATCACCTTGCAAGCATTGTTATCTACAGGTATAAAATCCTGCAATATCGTGGCCACGTTATGCCTTCAATTCTACGATTCGGAGTTTATGGGACACGCGATCGCGATGAAGCCACTGCAGACGCTATCAATACACATGGAATGGTCCACATGCGATGTCCTCAATGCAATGTAGACAGCTGGATGATATGTAAGTTCTTAAACATCCCCTACGAGGACAGACATGTCCGACAGGACTTAGGGATCGTTTGGTGGCGCTACACCTGGAGAATTCGGAAATACATGTTTTTTGACCTTCAAGAACCGGAACTTTATCCCGACCAGAGCCCAATAGGGAACGAATGGGTTACCCCAAGGACACTGGTCATTCCAATCGACGTCACTTGGGCGCTTATTATTCCGCGGCATCAACGAGAAGAGGAAATCGACCTATATTGCGTGCGATGCAATTGCCTTGACCAATAAAGCTCTGCCATTTATGTTTTCCGATAGAGCGTCAACATTGCCGTCAACGTTACCTCGCTATCGAGGGAAATAAAACCTACAAGTACCGCAAATAATTGTGGATTGAAGATATAGATTCCAATGTATCAGCAATATAGTAGCCTTAGCACGGTGAAATGATCGAAATCTCTTGCCTAGAAGACATCATAGACAAATATTTGGTGTATTTTGAATAAATTTGTATGATGGTATAGATTTGTGTATCATATGCTAGTACCCATCTCAGTTGCAACTTATTTTACGGGAATTGAAGCACCTATATACGCACATTCATAAACGTGTACCGTGCATGTTGGCCTAAATTGCACATGGATGTACCCATATTTGCATACTTGTACATGATATGCACGCATATGAACAAAAATGCAACAAAAAAATCTACCGGGACTCGCCGAGTACGAAAGTATCATGCACAAATAAATAATTCCAGTAATATTTTGTAATAAAAATTGCGGGACGACTTACGTGTCGCTTACGTGTCGCTTACGTGGCACTTTTCAGATGACGTGGCAATAACTTTTAGACGACGAAAATTGTGTCAAAATGAAGGTTTTTAGACGACGATCGAGATTCATTTATTCCCAATAGTCTGTTGTATGCTAAAGGCGTACTAGCGACGTAATAGCGGCGTCAGAACGTACATGGCTACTGCCCGACAGTCCTTGTGGGAGGACCGAAACGGCGTTGGGTCCTCCCACAAGGACCGGTGTTGCGGGAATTTTTTTAGCCGTCCTCTTGACGGTCTTCGTGCCTACCCTTCGGTTTGTAGTATACTTAGGACCTAAACTGAGTGCCCATATGCGCCATCAACCGTATATAAAATACTATACCACTATACCAATGCATTTGTAGCATGTACCCTATCGTTTTTTAGTTGCAACTTTTGCAGCGCTGCCGCCTGCATCTCTGCTGCCGTCTCGGAGAACTGGTTGTCATCACCCAGCTCCCCCGTCAAGTGCTGCAGCAGTGCTGTCCTCCACGGAGTCGGCTTCTCCTCCTCCTCCTCCTCCTCCTCCTCCCGAGACTGCTGCTGCTGCTCCTCGGTGGTCTCTGAGGGAGGTGCTCGATACCTCTCCTCCTTCAGCACCACTTGCTCTTTGTCACCGTCGCCGTACTCGATTTTTGTCCGTCCATCTGCACCGGTAGCACCCACGGTACCGGGGTACCACTTGGCATGTTGCGTGTGGCCAAAATATCTCTATTTTGCCACCAGGTCTCACCTCGTCGATCTCCTTGATGATCATCTTCTTGATCTGCTCCGTCTCCACACCCGCCGCTCTCAAGTGACAGCTCACTGGGAGCTGGGGATGTGAAAGAAAACAGCATCCCAGCTGTCAGAGGCTCTGAGCAGCTCGGACCCTCCCAGCCTGCTGGGAATGAAGAGGTCCCTGCGGCGTGGCACGATTACCACCTCTGCCGCCAGCGCCTCCAGCTCTTGGAACCACGACTGTCCTGGCCAGTACGGTGCCACCACCGTTGCTGCAACTCCCTCCTCCCGCAGCTTGTGAGCTACCTCGTCCAGCCAGCTCCACGGAGGGTTCACCCAGTTGTGTTCCCTCCTCCAGTCGTACGTCAGCGAGTCCACTCCCTCGCAGCCCGGGTCATGCCAGGCACTGCAGTACCTCGGCAGCTGCGCCGAGATCTCTAAGGCGAAGCGGTCCACGGAGTGCTTGCCCCACTGCTCCTCCGTCAGCGTACTTGAACCAGCGCTCGTTGATCCTCCTGCCGTCAAGGTCCTTGCCCACTCGTCGGCCTTGCTGGGAATGTACCTCGCCTGCACCTCGATGTCGTGCAAGTCGAGGAGCAACTAGAGCCTCCGCATATCAAGGTATGATAAACGCGATGTCAAAAAGTGCTCCGAAAACGCAACTTCTAGATTTCGAGATATCAACGATTTAAACAGTTTCTTAAGTATGGTCAAGTATGGGCGAGGTGAGAAGTTTATCGCACATAACTTCCTCGATACTTCCCACTCCCTCGTCATCATCCGCGCAACTCTCTCTCCCGTATCGCCTCCGCAGGGATGGACTTCGTCGTGGCCCCTGGCGGGGGCGCCAGCAGCATCCGTGGCCCCACCCCGAGCAGCCACCAATAGTCTTCATCATTCTTGCCAAGGTTCCGCAAGACCCACCACATTACCCCAGCGAACTGGTCTTTAGCTTGCTTTGGGACGTGCCGGGCGGAGAAAATAAAATGGGCGTGCAAAGATCTCTGACAGCTGGAGACCCCGCAGCTACTCCCCCGAGGCCTGAGGGATCACCGGGTGCACCAGGTCTCCAGGTGCTCCCGCCTCTGCACTCAACTCGCCACCTCCTCAGCAGCCGCCCCCCCATCTCTGCTCCCAGAATGTGCTGGGATGGACAGTCAACTCAGCGCCACAAACGTGGGTCACATTGCATGAGGGGCAAGCTGCGAGATCCATGCCGAATGCTGTGAGATCCATGCTCACGTAGTCGTTGGGCCTGTGTTGTCCTCTCAAGTGCCGTGCCATCGCCCCCGGAGGCTGTGAGATCCATGCTCACGTAGTCGTTGGGGCCTGTGTTGTCCTCTCAAGTGCTGTGCCATCGCCCTGAAGGCTGTGGGATATCCATGCTCACGTAGTCGTTGGGCCCGGTGGTAAATGTCCTCTCGCGCCGTGCGACGCCTCGAATGCTGTGAGGATCCATGCCCACGAAGTCGTTGGGCCTGTGTTATATGTCATCTAAGTGCTGTGCCATCGCCCTGGCTGCAGGATCCATGCTCACGTAGTCGTTGGCCCGTAAGGTCCTCGCGCGCCGTGCCATCGCCCTGAACGCTGAGATACATGCTCACGAAATGTTGGGTCTGTGTTGTCCTCCTCGGGCGCCGTGCCATCGCCCCCGAAGGATGAGATCCATGCCTGACGAAGTCGTTGGGCCTGTGTTGTCCTCTGGGCGCCGTGCCATCGCCCCCAAAATGCTGTGAGATCCATGCTCACGTAGTCGTTGGGTCTGCAAAGTTGAGGGCGTCCTCAAGGTGCCGTGCCATCGCCCCTGAAGGTCGTAGATCCAGCTGCCCACGCAGTCGCGTGTTGGGCCTGTGTTATGTCCTCTCCTAAGTAAGCTGTGCCATATCGCCCCCTGAAATGCTGTGAGATCCATGCTCACGTAGTCAGTTGGGCCTGTGTTGTCCCCCAAGTGCCGTGTGCCACTGCCCCCGAAGGCCAGGAGATTCATGCCTCAGTCGTGTTGGGCCTGTGCTTGCTATTCCTCCGCCAAAGCCATCGCCCCTGAAGGCTGTGATCTATGCTCTACGTAGTCGTGGGGCCTGTGTTATAGCGTCCTCCTGGTGCCGTGCCATCGCCCCCGGAAGGCCGTGTGAGGATCCACGCTCACGTAGTCGTTGGGCCTGTGTTGTCCTTCCCCAAGTGCCGTAAAGCATCGCTCCCTGAACAATGCTGTGAGATCCATGCTCACGTAGTCGTTGGGCCTGTGTTGTCCTCTCAAGTGCCGTGCCATCGCCCCCGAATCCCCAGCCCTCCGTCCGCTAATTTCCCGGTGGCGGCGCTCGGCTTTGACCTTGTGCTCAGAGTGCAGAATCGTTGCCCTTTCCCCTTGCCCTTTCCCCTTGCAATGTTGCTTGGGTTTTTGCAATGGAAATTGCAGATGTTTATTTCCCGGGTCACTCTTAGGACACTTCATGCCGTTGAGTTCTAGAAGCAAGGATGTGATCGTTGTTGAGCATTAGGGGTTTGGATCACAGCAGAGTAACCCCCCTTCCTGCTTCATTGCAATGCAGATGAACATAAGTTGGTCAGAATGAGCATTGTACCCCAAGCTATTTCAATCTGCTTGGAGGCACATAAGTATGTATTTTGGTAGGGATGACAAGCTTATCAGGAGAGATGTGAACATGCTGCGCCCTCATTATCAAGCTTGTTGTGAATCAACGTGATCACAGAATATAAATGATAGCTAATCGGATTACCGTTGCGCGACACGCGTGATAGACTTGAAAGTGGTCATAAGGCTCGGTGTTGAATTGACGCTAAGGGCATGTGTCAATATCTTTAATGCAGATTGCGCTTCTGGTTGCCCTTCCTCCTACCCTGGTGATGGAATGTGCGACCCCGCATGCAACAATTATGCTTGCAACTACGACGATGGTGATTGTTCCTCATCTCCTCCTCCGACCTCAGACTCCACATCCTCCTCCTCTTCGTATTGTGTGGATTATAGCATATATTCGGAGGATAATTGTGCCGCCAAATGCTCAAACAATTACGCGTGGTCGGGTGCTAATTGCGGCAGTCACAATTACCGGTGTGTGTGTTCTTACGGAAGATTTTCTTGT
Source organism: Cymbomonas tetramitiformis (assembly GCA_001247695.2). Lineage (NCBI taxonomy): Eukaryota > Viridiplantae > Chlorophyta > Pyramimonadophyceae > Pyramimonadales > Pyramimonadaceae > Cymbomonas > Cymbomonas tetramitiformis. Next base: position 15,205 of record LGRX02003565.1, read on the forward strand.
GAGGATCCTTATTAGTCCTCGTCTGATGGTAGTTCACCCTCATCTGACGGTACTTCAAATGCTGGAGCAATAGCGGGAGGTGTAGTCGGCGCACTTGTGTTCCTGGGGATTGCTGGAGGGGGCACCGCGTATTATTTGAAGAAGCGCAAGCTAAAGCAATCATCGCAAGCTAATCCTGGTAGGTGGCAATCCCCAGGATGCTCCTTATGCAAACATTGCAAACAACTTTCTTTCTTCTTCTGATAAGCATGGTTGATGTCCTGCGACTATTGATGAGATGGTTGTGTATATCTGCTCAGTGTTATGTACACTCCGAGCATTAAACGACCGTGTGCATGGTATCGTTGATCAGCAGTTCAGCACGACCATGAAGATTGCTCGTGTGATGCGGAGATGCGCTGGCTTTGACACACGTGCCTCGATCAGCATGCTTGTTTTGGCCATCCATTCCCCGTCCGTAAACAGTAAGCAATCTCAATATCGGTCCATACTTGAATCAGTGCATTCTTCGGCCTGTTCTCATTAAGCAATCGGCAAGGGACCTGATGAATTAGCTTGTCTTCTGAGTATGCATGTAGCCATTCCATTATGCAACAGCAACGTGAATATTTTGCAAGTTACTGATCATATATAGCAAATTGTGATGTCGATGGTCTTGATAGATGGTACCACAGTCCTAGGTCTGGTCTCATTCAGAAATCAGCAAGGTACCTGATGATTTAGCTTGTCTTTTGGGTGGGCATTTATCTATTCAGTTGTGCAAAGGTAACATGCATTTTTTACAAGTTACTGATCATGTCAAATTGTGATGTCGAGGGTGTTGATAGATGCTATCATTGCGGAAGAAGTTGGTGCAAGCTCCGTGGCTCTTCCAGCTGTTCCAGTTGTTGCCATGGGCAGCGTGGACTTCAAATGATCCATCCATGCTAACAGGAGAATCTTTTGAGGAATATATCTCAGGCCTGTTAGCACGTCTGAGCTTAGCACGCCGTTAGCACGGCGGTAGAACGTCGGTAGCACGTGCATATATGGGCGTTAACTATGGGCGTTCCAGTTAGCACATGTGCTAAGGACATATTACTGGCATGCTACAGGCGTGCTACTGCCGTGCTACGGGCGCCCTACGGACTGAAAACCATGCTAAAGGCATGCTAAACACGGACGTGATAACACGCCGGAGGAATATTCCCTGACAGATTCGCTTCTTTAGTATGTCTTTTACATGCGGTTAGCATGTCGTTAACACATTATGTGATAACGACATGCTGACGACATGCTAACATAATGTGGGGGGAGAATGTTTTCACAAATTTCCCTATCACGCTAAAGCCAAACCAACATAAATTGAAAATTTTCAGGGGGGCATCGATCCAGTGACCTCACGCGCAGAAGCACACATCATGTCCACTCGACCACGTGACCATAACGATGGCGCAATAAATCAATTGGCGAAAGGATAGACGATGACGCGAGTGAAGGGCTTGGCGAAAATTAAAAAAAGAAATTGAGCGTGACGTCGTGACATCGGTGTAGGTGATGAAGAATTGAAGATTACGATACGATCAGCGATGGTTAAAATCGCACAGTAGAAAGACATCGGAATTCAAGATTCCGAACACGCAAACGGCTAAGTGCGATAGACGATAACGATATTCCTCCTGCGTGCCTGCGATCCCCAACCCGAACCCGCGAGCGCGAGCGTCATGCGGTGGATTATTCCATCTCCAATCGTCCGACGGGCGTGGTTTTTTCTTTTTTCTTTTCTTTTCAGAATTCGTCATCGTCATCGTTATCGTCGATCGTGCTCGCGTGACGAGGACGTGCTGTGACTTCTCACGCCCCCCAACGCGCAACGGGAAGTGAAGGTGTCCACTGTACAGTAGGCATTTTTACAGAATACTGTAAAAGTTCAAACTCACCTCTACAGCCGTCAACGCTTCACATTTCACCGTCCAGCAGTGTGCAACAGCGTGTGGTGGCCTCGCCAGCGGGTTGCATGTTATGATATTTCTCATTCTTGCTCGCTGCAATATGTCACAGGTTTGTAGTGCATGTTTTTATATGTATATGTATCATTTTGTGTGTGCTTAGCGCGATCATCCTTGGCATGCGCGTAACTTTGACTTGGAGTGAACGGGGAGATTCCCGCGAGTCCTTTGCACTCGAAATAGTTGGTTCAAATCCAACTCACTCCACCTCTCCTTTTCAGTTTCCTTCGTTAATTTCGTTTGTCACTTATATTATCTTTCATCTTTACTAAACGTTACTTGGTTGGTTTTATTTTTCAGATCGCTGAAAATATTCGAGTGGTGAAATCAATTTTTCCACCATCATCTCGCGTTCACATTCGCGCTTCTTTGAGGTTCCTAGGTTGCTAGTTATGTTTTGCACAAGGGAATCTTTAATGCGTTTTCCGCTTTTTACTAAGTGTTGGTTCTTTGCTTTACTTTTCAGATCGGCTGTTTTGCCCTAAATGGAGAAAATCGACCGCCTCGAGTACTTCATGAGCTTCAAGCTTCCTTTCGAGCGTGCTAGGTTGATAGATTGTTTACAATCGTAGTGTTGGAACTAGAAATCGTACGAATAGAACGCTATTTTGCGTATTGGTAGGATAGAGATGAGTAGTCCCAATTGTATCCCATCGTGCCTAGCTAGCTACACTATCGTATTAATATGATTGTATTAAACATGCTCGAGTGTTCCATGCGTATGCGTGATGTGCTAGCCTTCGCATAGCATACGCATTGTGAACACACTTTATGTAAGTAGCACACATTTTCGCAATCCTCTAGTGATATTGTGCATTACTTATTCACTCAGCTCTCTGAGGTAATCCTAGTCAGCATGGCCAAGTCTCATCAACCTATCATATGCTTGCACTACATTATCATGCAGTATGATGTGCCAGTATTCTGTATGACACATTATTACACAGTACAGTAGTACTGTGTACAGTAGTACCGTGTACTCCCATATAAGGGGGGTCTCTCCCTCAACAGGGGTCTCGGGCGCTAATACTGTAAGGCGCGTATGACACTACTGGCATGTATGACATTGTTGGGTCATCCGCGCATGACACCGTGTGTTGTCCTAGCACAACTCCCCCCCCCTTCAGGTGGGAAGCGTCCTCGCTTTGTGCTTAGATGCACAGTCGTTAGGCTGATTCGGAGCTCATGGTGTCCCACTCGTTGTCGTCGGACATCACTTGTGGCGGCGTAGGATTGCACTCCGGCATCAAGGTCACAGGCCCCTCGTCAACCCCTTCGAGATTAGCGCAGACGCTCTCATCGTTGAGCACCGTCTCATCTTCATCTCTCCAGAGCATCTCCGCCAGGTATTCACACACCGCTGCGATTGTTTCCACAGGTTGTTCCACCGGTAGAAAACTGAATAATTGTTTAAGCAAGGCCGCGGGGATGCCATACACGTGCCATCCAGCTCCCTCTCTGCTGACTCTCTGCTGGCGGAGCCGCTCTGCGCCATCCTCTCGTGTCGCCCATAGCGGCGTTTGAAGTCGCAGGGGTTTTCGGGGTCGCAAGACTTCAGGGTGGTGATAGGCGCATTGGTCCAGAAGTGGGTGGGCTTCTTGTAGGGCATACCATACTTGCAATATGTAGCCAGATGCGGAGGTGGCAACCCTTGCATGCATCGGCGAGTGTGCAACCCATGAGGAGCTCGGCCACGCGGGTTCTCGATGAAGTAGAAGCTCGGCTGGAGGTACTTGATGATCTCCAACGTTCTCCGTACTTGCCTGTCAGCACCACGCAGGTTTCGTATCCCCACCGTCTTGGCTTGGCTATACTCCGTGCATGGAGGACTCGCCCAAATGACGTCAAAGTGCATGGGCGAGAACTGCCGATAGTCCCATTGCAGGATGTTTTCGCAGTGAGTGGGCTTCCATCGGTTCTGGATGTCCACCGAGACCACCTCGCACCCTGGAAACTGCTTGCTAAACTGACGTTCGACAGAGCCCGTGCCACAAAACAACACCAGGATCCGTATTGGGCGTCGAGACGGTTGTAGGTGTGCTGCTCCTCGACCAGGTCCTTGGAATGGCATGAAACTGGTGGGCGACACCGTCGCGAATGTGCCCACCTCGTCGTCGGCTCGTTCTTCTGGGATCCAGGCCATTCCGTCCGCTTGTAACTCCGCAGGGTCCGTCAACCATACCGCTCCTGTTGTCTCCTCGCGTTTGCGAGTGACCCTGCTCCTTTCACGTTCTTGCCTCTTGGCCTCGACCTTCTCGAACTCCTGCAAAGCGCGGTTAGGTATCCCTTTTCGGCCAACTCCATCGAACTCGAGGTCCTCGCGAGTCTTCCATTCATTCTCGGAGCGCGGCATACCAACCCACTTGACCATGTACTCCGTCCATGTCCGCCCACTACGTCTCCTCGTGCGTGTCTCGGCTGGTAGCTTAGAAAGCGCCCGCCAGACAAATGCTATTTAGTATAATGAATGGCGGACAATATCCCTTTTGACAGTAGATTGAGATATGCAAGAAGAAATTCAACAAATAGGAGCTTAATTCCGAATTGATGCAATATACATATACCATGATATTACATAATACATGCTCGGACTATCGGCACATCTGTTAGCATGAAATGCATTGAATGTGTAGACTTTTGCTCGGCATATTCAAGTCTGGTTGATCTTCTCCTTCTCATCAAGTGATGTGCATCGCCTTTGCTATAGCTGGAAAATCTACAAGGATAGCCCTCGAACAATCGAAGTGCGTCCATGCAGACTATGTTCCAGAAATAAGCTCTAGATCCCATCACAATTCTTTGAACACACGGTGTCCACAATCACAGTTCTCGTTGCTGGATGCCATCTTATTTTCAAAACTAGCATAGTCATTCAGTGTTATGGCACTCTGTGGGCCTGCGCTCTTTCAAATACAAATCAGCTACTCAAATTACCCAGATTGAGCCTTTAGGATACTTCCGACATCAACCTCTGGTGGCTTGATGACCTTGCAGATTCCACACACTTTCCTGCATGTCATACTCATGAAGATCTGTCCACCCATGGCCCGCCCAGAGCACTTAGCCATGGGACAGAGAACGTCTCTAAGACAGTCGTAGAATATGCCAAGAAGCCAATGTCTCACAACAAGCATACGATGTTAAGACACATGTGCCGAAGTTCAGGCCACTCAATCAAACGTTATTGCTCCCAATGGAAGACAAATAGCAATACGTGAAGTGGATCTTACCGGATTTAACTCACACTCATTGCCACGTCCAATCTTAGGGTCTGCCCACTCGGTGCAAAAGTCATCGAGGTCCGTGCACGATCCTAAGTGCATACAAAAGCCTCCCTTTTTAGTCTGGAGTCTCTTCCACGCACAAATAGGGACATGCCGCGAGCATAAGGCACAATTCACAAGGTGCTCACCGTCTTGGCCGGGAGATAGTGACCGAGGTACCGTAGCGGTGTGACGTCTCACTGGAATGGGAACCTCTGGTTTCAGCTTGGCTTGAATCGCTACAAGCTTCTCCTCGTAGGTGAGCGAATCTCGTGTGTCCTGCCACCAGAGAAAGCCCTCACGCTCCACGGCTTGAAGCTTGTTGCACATCGCCGCCAGTTGGAGAGAAAAATCGAGTGGAATGGAAAGATGTACATGCTGGCGAGTCAACGGCTAATATTCCATAATTCGGAAGATATTGGATTTATTTTGTTACATAATTTATGCAATTGCCGGGCGCGCACCAACGCATAGTGCACCAACACACCGCGGTGGTCAGAGGCATAAAGTGTCGCTGGGCCTTTTGCCCCAGCTGCCGCTGCTGCCATTGTGGGCAGCACAAGCTTACATTCGTCTGCACCGATGACACTCGCGTTCACCTCCACAAGATAGTCGCTATGCACGAGCACGCGGTCTGGGCGGCCAGCATTCTCCGTGTCAACAAAGTTCTCCTCCACATTCTCAAAGTTAGTGAAGGTGTGCCCTGTGGGGCCAACACCATTCCCTGCTTCCATTCCTTGGGCCATTTATGGGCGGTCAAAAGGTAGCTCTAACCACAGGGCCCGTTGTGTTATGCTCGGGGCAGTGACTCAGCAACGGCCACCTCTCCGCTGCGGGAGGCATTGTCCAAGTGCAGATGCCAATACCTAAAGATTCTACTTTCGTGAGAATTCATAAATGTAATGTCATAAAAGAAGATATGGAGCTCGGTCCTAAATACCTATCTACCCTAACTTAGGGCAAAACTAAACCTTGCCATATCTTGCGCTCTCAGTCACACACCTTCTGCAATTCTCACGGCAAAGTGAGTGCTCCATTTTGTGACATTGCGCAAATATCCTTCTACGCGTTAACAAAGAAGGGAACCAACCTAAAAATCTGCAACAACTTTGCAAATGTGGCGTCTGCAGACCTTCCGAAGAGAAAGAGATCATGCGCGCTTGTGCATCGAGTACCTCAAGACTTGCACACGGCTCTACGTGCAGAATACGCGAGAGTCATAGCCCATAGCGCCTCCATGCCCGGGCCGCACACATGGGCACATAGTGCCGACAAAGATTCTGTGGCTGTTTGGTGCCAAAGAAATTTGTTCACGGATAAGCCACACGCACACACATTCCCGATGTGTTACATGGTGCCGCCACCATTCTGTGGCTATACCGGTTGGCACTTTCCAACGAGTACATCGGAAATTCGGTCATATCTCGTCGTGGTGTGCAGCCATCAGAAATTTCTCCCATAAGCTGCACGTGCAACTCCAGTAGACATATCGACATGAAATAGATTCTGATAGGAAGCCGGCTTAGGGAGACTTGGGGAGCGACTGAGCGACCGATCAAGCGGGCGAAATTACTCCCCTCAAAGATGCCCAATCCAATACCATATATACAATGGGCCATCCCCCCCTGTTAACCTGATTCTTTGGCCGGATTGTCGGCGCCCAATTTGGGTGCCATTAGTGATTGGGGACGTGCTGTCGATGACATCCGAGTTTGTGGATGCTCTCCGAAATAATAAACAATTGATGTAATTCTGCATTACAATAGTCACTCAAACATGGAGGCGACACTTGAACATCAGGTTGCACAAGCTAGCCAGCGCACTTCCAATAATAGGCCTATTTGAGGGTTGCGCAGGCTAGCCAGCGCGCTTCTAATAATAGGCCTATTTGAGCGTTGCGCAGGCTAGACAGCGCGCTTCTATAGGCCTGCTTGAGGGTTGCATAGGCTAGCCAGCGCGCTTCTAATAATAGACCTATTTGAGCGTTGCGCAGGCTAGCCAGCGCGCTTCTAATAATAGGCATATTTGAGGGTTGCGCAGGCTAGAGAGCGTTTCTATAGGCCTGCATGAGGGTTGCGCAGGCTAGCCAGCGCGCTTCTAATAATAGGCCTACTTGAGCGTTGCGCAGGCCAGCCAACGCGCTTCTATAGGCATACTTGAGCGTTGCTAGGCTAGCCAACGCGCTTCTAATAATAGCCCTACTTGAGGGTTGCGCAGGCCAGCCAGCGCGCGTCTATAGGCCTGCTTCAGGGTTGCGCAAGCCAGCCAACGCGCTTCCAATAATAGGCCTGCTTGAGGGTTGCGCAGGCCAGCCAACGCGCTTCTATAGGCCTACTTGAGGGTTGCGCAGGCTAGCCAGCGCGCTTCTAATAATAGGCCTACTTAAGCGTTGCGCAGACTAGCCAGCGCGCTTCTAATAAAAGGCCTACTTGAGGGTTGCGCAGGCCAGCCAGCGCTTTCTAATAATAGGCCTACTTGAGGTTGCACAGGCCAGCCAACGCGCTTCTAATAAAAGGCCTACTTGAGGGTTGCACAAGCTAGCCAGCACGCTTCTATAGGCCTACTTGAGGGTTGCGCAGGCTAGCCAGCGCGCTTCTAATAATAGGCCTACTTGAGGGTTGCGCAAGCCAGCCACTGCGCTTCGATAGGCCTGCTTAAAAGGTTGCGCAGGCTAGCAAGCGCGCTTCTATAGGCCTGCTTCAGGGTTGCGCAGGCCAGCCAGCGCGCTTCTATAGGCCTGCTTCAGGGTTGCGCAGGCTAGCCAGCGCGCTTCTATAGGCCTGCTTGAGGGTTGCGCAGGCTAGCCGGCGCGCTTCTAGAGGCCTATTTGAGGGTTGCGCAGGCTAGCCAGCGCGCTTCTATAGGCCTGCTTGAGGGTTGCGCAGGCTGCCAGCCAGCGCACTTCTATAGGCCTGCTTCAGGGTTGCGCAGGCTAGCCAATGCGCTTCTATAGGCCTGCTTGAGGGTTGCGCAGGCTAGCCAGCGCGCTTCTAGAGGCCTTTTTGAGGGTTGCGCAGGCTAGCCAGCGCGCTTCTATAGGCGTATTTAAGGGTTGCGCAAGCTCGCCAACGCGCTTCTATAGGCCTGCTTGAGGGTTGCGCAGGCTAGCCAACGCACTTCTAATAATAGGCCTATTTGAGGGTTGCGCAGGCTAGCCAGCGCGCTTCTATAGGCCTGCTTAAAAGGTTGCGCAGGCTAGCAAGCGCGCTTGTATAGGCCTGCTTCAGGGTTGCGCAGGCCAGCCAGCGCGCTTCTATAGGCCTGCTTCAGGGTTGCGCAGGCCTGCCAGCGCGTTTCTATAGGCCTACTTGAGGGATGCGCAGGCTAGCCAGCGCGCTTCTTATAATAGGCCTACTTGAGGGTTGCGCAGGCCAGCCAGCGCGCTTCTTTAGGCCTGCTTGAGGGTTGCGCAGGCTAGCCAGCGCGCTTCTATAGGCCTGCTTCAGGGTTGCGCAGGCTAGCTAGCGCGCTTCTATAGGCCTATTTGAGGGTTGCGCAGGCTAGCCAGCGCGCTTCTCGTGGGCGATCAGGAAGCCGACCGACCAATGAAATCAACTTTTAGAGCTTTTAAATCTTTACACGGTCTGTGTGTAAAACTTCGAATGTGCACCATGGCAGATATGGTGTCATATCGTGTCGTGTCATCGTGGGCGGTCAGGGGGGCGACCAATGAAATCAATTTTTACATTTTTTACATGGTCTATGTGTAACAGTTCGACTACGCACGAGTAGACGTCGGGCTGTCAATACCGTCATATCCTAGGTGGACATTCACATGATGATGTGGATACCACGTGTAGCCGATGTGTACGACAATGGATCTACGTGGATTTAAAGACTTTCATGTTTACATTTTGAAATTTAAATGTAAAAATTGTCTACACCAGCAAGTTTCCCAACTTTCGCACTGACCATTGTGGACAAGCCTCGGTGGTGGGATGCAAGGGTCTGGGGGAACGCAACAGGGGCAGTCCGGGCAGGCTTCCGGTGGGGCAGGCGAGGCAGGAAGGATGGCATCGAGGCTGTTGGAGAGCATGGAGGGTGTGCGGCGAGAAGCAGAGAATCTTCACGCGGCGGAGGGTCAGGAACTGGGTACCGCAGAGGCTTTGTCTGCAGAGGTGTCCGTGGCCGCAAGCGGGTCCAGCCAAGCGGCCTCGTCTCAGCACCTGAGCGTCCAGGATATGTTGGTGGAGTGGGATGCCCTCTCATCGCCGCGCCCAGAGAGTGGGGTCTGGACTCAGGAGCCGAGCGGGGCCTTGCCAGAGCAGGTGAGGGCATTGGCGGGGTAAGGGGTGGCCACTTTGATGGGAGCAAGCAGGCGGGTGGCTCAACTTCTTGAGGGGGCTGTTGGCACGGGGAAAACTGGTGGGGATGGTATTGAGCGAGGTGCGGGTAGAAGGGTGACGGTTGGAGTTGACACATGCCGGGCCCCTCAAAGCCCGCGGGCCCACCCCGGCAGCGATGCACACTCATGACAGTATGCGGCGTCGCCTCAGCTTCCCCGCGCCCGTGGCGAGATTGCTGGCCGTGCCGGAATTAACAAAGATGAACAGTTTTGGGGAAGGTGATGACGTGACGACCGACTGGCGAACTATATCGGCCACCGGGAAGGCTTGGGACACACAGGCGTATGTGGGGAAGCGAACAAAAGTAGGAACAGCGCAGAACGACAGGTGCAGTGCAAGTGTGGAGCGCATTGCTCAAGTTCGCAGCTTATTCGCAGGATGTCCAGCTCTAAGGCTTCAGTCCCATCGAGTTGGTGTTGGTGTTGGGGGGCTGCAAGCGCAGTTCGGCGGCGGGCTCTCGACATCACAAGGAAGCATTTCAGTCCGTCATTCTCAGCCCCTTGGGACGAATTGTTCGGGCATATTGTGGGTAGACAAGCTGTCTTGACACCAGGCTTTGGGGAAGACAGGGAGCAGGGGGGTGGTTCTGAGCATAAGCTTGGTGGTGGGGAGATGGCTAGGGCAGCTTGGGGCTTAGAGGCGGCCCAGTAAGACTTAGGGGTCCCGTTCTACACCAGTGGGCTATGAAAAGTCCGGATAAGTGTCCCGACGTGAGTGCTGAATCCTTTGAACCCGGGTATGGGTACAGTGCAGCCGACATTGTTTCTGTGGCTATTTGGCGCCAAAGGAATTGGTCCAAGGATAAGCACACACTGAACGGCATGAGATCGGCCAACAAAAGCCAGCCCATCATCATCCCAGTGGATGTGAAAATCAAATCAAGAGCAGGGCGGGGCCGTGACAAGATACCACAAACGCATACATATTCCCAACCCAAATGCAAAGCAGCATGGAAAGATGATACGATGTGACCGATCGTCGCCAAACAACTGTTGGTCTCTGGGTTACGGAGTAAGCGGACCCTGCTGGCAAGGATAAGCACACACACACAGCTCAAATTCAATCTCAGGTTTGTACATCCTGCACGTAACTATGCTGATTTGAGGCGCCGGTGGTGCGGCCTGGCTGATCACCTGGCTCGTCCACCCCGTGCACCTGCTGCCAGGCGTCACGCAGCAATAGCGGCGTCTTAGCACTTGAGTCATACTTGGCCGCACGATGGCCGCCCGTGCTGGTGCCAGTGCCACTGCTGCCGGGCGAGCCCTCCGCTTCGAGATGCTCGCGAATCCCTTTCCCCTTGGCTTTAGCTTTGGCCTTGGCTTGGGCTCTGGCCTCCTCGACGGTGAGGAAGGTCCCGTTGTGGGTGTAGGCCAGCAAGTGTTCTGCGCATGGATGGAGACTGGTGTTGTGCATGAATAAATCGGGGGCCCTCGTGAGCATGTCCATCGGCCACTCAAAGTCGAAGTACGTGTTGAGATCACCCAGGAGCACGACTGGGATCTGGGAGCTTCGAAGCTCCGTCTCAATGTGGTCCCGCAGCTGCATCGCCATGCTGCATTGGCTCTCGGGGCTGTACGACAGGTGGCAGTTGATGACGTGCATTGGGCCCGCCGGGCCCGCGCGCACCAGCGCTCCCAGGCATGCCCTGCACGCCGCCCCCCACGGTGTTGGAATCTGCAAGTTGCGCTGATCATTCGTGTGAAGACTTCCTCGGTCTCCTAATGGGCACACTAGCTTGAGTCCCTAGGAACCTAAAAGCAGGGTCGTATCACACGGTACAAGAGAGATAATCTGTCGATCAGAGCAAGACCATAGGATCATATCTGATCGCAATGCTGAAGAGTAAGGTGAGTCAGTTGATACTGTCACGGTGAAAGGTTGTGAACTGAGAATCTGCAAAAAAATGTGCCAGAAGCAAAATTACTGGGGAACCATCTGTTGCGAGCAGAGACTGGTGCTAAAGTTTATGTCGTAAAATGTGCATCCATCTTTTTTTAGAACAAATGCTGAATTTCTAAAGCGCTGGCTCAAGACGCGTGCAACAGAGTGACTGGAATGTGCATGACAAGGCAGGGGGTCCAGTCGGTGCTCTTCCAGCCACAGCAGATCATGCCGCTGGAGCCCGCTGGCTTCAACTCCAACTGCAACTTGATCTCCAGCACAAGGCGCACACCACCTCTCTTGTGAGGCCCTCACCGTGGATTCTGATCGATGGTTTTGGCAGCGTGTTGCAGCGGGATCTGCCGGACGTTTTCGAGAGGGTACTTGCTTAGAATACCGAGGCCCTCCTCCACAATCGTTGGCCCTGCAGCCTGGGTGTCCTTTACCATCATCGTCACAGGGCCTGCGCTCCCACCTCGTCTCCTCGTCATATTCCCAAATCTCTTATCCCATCTCTGAACGGCGCTACAGAATGCCTCTGATTTATTCGAGGCACTCTCCTGTGCTATGATTGGGGGTGGAAAGGAATGGAACGGCAGATAATGCAAGGAGGGTGGAAGGCACCGAGGTGGCCAGGGGAGGATGCAGCATACCTCGGGCATACAGGTCCCAGTCAGGGCTGTTCTCAACTTGGCATCCAGCTCTGAACAGGGAGCACTTCTGCGCGTTCCCCCCTGCAATGCCGTAGTTGTACGCATCGCAAATGCTGCTGTCGCAGGCCTCGCACACCACTTCCTCACAAGGTTGGCAATGCTTCCCAGTCCGCGCCGCGCAGTGGGCCTCGCAGGACTCAACCGTGGCCACCTGCTTCAGGCCAAAACATCCACAACTGCCTGAAGTGAGGGCCACCATCTGATCAAAAGTACTGCGCTCCATCCAAGGGCTACCATATATCAGCAGTGGTGTGGCGCCGCAGCACAAGCATCCCGCTCCCTCTGCGGACGCTTTGTATTGGCCAGGTGTATCTCTTGGTTGCTTGCGCTGCAAATGGGTCTCAAAGTGGCTCCCCCGACTGCTGCCGGGTGCGCTGGCTGTAGGGAAGGGCAGCGATGGCAGAGCCCGGAGATGCCTCAGCTCCCAGGTGCGAGGGCCGGCCGCCGCGGAAGCCGTGAGGTGAGCCGAACAGCAAGGGTCACAAAGAGGAGCAACATGGGCGGCACCTCCAGCACGTCGGCGATCTTCAGGTCCGCCCAGTTGGTGCATCCCGACGCCTTAAGCTTGACATACCCGTCAACAGGCTGCCCGGGCTTGTGACCTGAGGCCCACAACCCAAACCCTCTTCGCCAGGGGACCACGTCATCAACGTTTCCTTCTTGAATGCCTTTCTCTGAAAATCCGATGGTCTGAAATGAACATCTGGAATACTCAATTGTTCAAATTGAGTGCTGACTGGTGAGGTCCATGTGACTGAGGGCACGGACAGAGCACATACGGAGCTATAACAACATGTGGAGCAATGCTTGGCACGGGGATCCGAATGGAGTGTGCCAGGAAATTTCTCGCGGAATTTCTTAGTGCAGCACACTGCTAAAAGGTTTTCCCACATTTCACTGTGGAAGTTTAAACCCCCTGAAGGACTCCGTCAAAGATGGCTTGCAACGATCAAGGCAGATCCAAAGAAGACTGCGATGCGTCTTCGCCACCACAGGATCCGGCTCCGATGCAGGCTTTGCTGGCGCAGCAGACTGCGCTGATCAGCACAATGACGCAGCAGATGACGCAGCAGATGAAGGACCTCAACGCGCGGGTTGAGGCAGCTGAGGAGGCGAGTGCAACAGCCAGTCGCCCGGGCCGCGGGATCCCCTCAAAGCGCGGACGCGGAGGTGGCACCGGATGCGGAGGTGGAGGCACTGCGGCAGCTGCTGTACATGCTTCACGTCGCAGGGAATCCTTTTCGATGCGGCCCGCAACGCTGGAAACTGAAATTGCCACAGACGTGCTGCCCGCGCAATGGCAAGCCCCACGACGCCCTCTCCAAGCAAACAAACTCGTCGAGGCGGTATGAACGGCTGGCGCTGGCGCCCGCGCTCTCTTGCATGCGCGATGCCACCGCATACTCGGAGAGCACGATAGACTGGTAGGAAGATTCTGACCCACCCAGCAGGAAGGAGTTGGGTGAACGGATCAGCACCACCCACAACACGTTTAAGGGCGTGTTTGCTCACCTACGTAATCACTACACCATGATCCAACTCAGTGCTGGCACTCCGACACGGCAGTCCATGGTGGAATGGGCGTTCCGCAGGTGAAACTGCCCTTCACGGAAGAGCAGGTCCACGCAGGAGCAGGCGGGGCCGTGAACGATTTTGTCCTCGCCGTGTGGCTCGAGGAGCTTGACACTCAGAAGGTGAAGGCAGTCATGACGACGCACAAAGTGAGCGGCTTCGACTGTTCGTGACCCGTCAGAAGGTGAAGGCAGTCATGACGACGCACAAAGTGAGCGGCTTCGACTGTTCGTGACCCGTCAGAAGGTGAAGGCAGTCATGACGACGCACAAAGTGAGCGGCTTCGACTGTTCGTGACCCGTCAGAAGGTGAAGGCAGTCATGACGACGCACGAAGTGAGCGGCTTCGACTGTTCGTGACCCGTCACGGAACGAAAGGCAGAGGCAGTCCTGCGCGTAAGGGCAAGGTCAGGCACGGCAACGGAAAGGGTGGTAGGGGATCTGGGACTGGGACAAACCACACTTTCCAAGAGGAATGAGCTGGGCATCCTCCGTCCCTCGGGGTGCCTAGCAACAGGAACCCACTCGGCAGGAAAGGGTGCAGAGCAGAAGGGGGGCGTGACGTGCAGCTGGCGCGAGCAGCGAGGTGATGCAGAGGCTCAGCAGAGGCGCGAGAATGAGGCAGGTTGACAAGGCGCCGGTGCCTTTCGACCACGCGATGTGCTTGGCAGACGCCAACATCGCACAGCACGAGTGGATGCATGCCGAGACCGACCGGTGTCTCAAAACAGGGGCATGGATGCACGCTAGAGAAGGAGGCCACGTCTCTCGAGTGTTCCATCAGCTGCGATCTCCAAGACGGGTACCATCTGGTGGGAATCGACCCGGACTTCCGGGAGCACATGCAGTTCGGCGTGCGGAGGGAGTTGCTCCACTGCGGCGCCCTCTATTGGAATCTGCAGTGTCTGCTGATCAGTTTGATGTAAAGCATGACTGTCTAGGCCTTGCACAGTAGTCAGGATGCTCAAACCCTAAAGAAACCCTATGAAACCCTTAGATCTAGATCTGTAGATCTGCTGAACTAATCGTGGCCGTTGGATCATATGATGACCATCGGCAAGACACAGTGTGTAATAGCTCGCGGCCCATCTTCTGATAGTGGGCCGGAGAGTTCATCGGCCCATCGCGGGCGTGTCACTGCAGTCGTTATGAACTCGACAGTGACACGTCAGACTCTAATTAGTGAACTTTCGCAGCCCCCGACTTAGACTGCCCAATCAGTAATGATTGGGCGCCAATGTTCGTAGCGTTTCAAGCTGCGAACTGGTACTGTATATCTTTTGTGAATGAAAGTTTACGCTCGCTTTTGCAAACTACCCTGTATAGAATTCCAACAGGTTATGGGCCCACTTACGACTTGTAAGTGATTTCTATTTTGTTTATCACGCAAATTTCCGCTGCGCGTATGAGAGTTCATTATGGCAAAGGGCAAGGGTCACGCGGCGACACCGTCTCCTCCTGGTGGCGCGCCAGCATCTGAGGAGAAGCCGGGCGAGTCGTCTTTGCGGGATATTGCGCTGAGTAGTCAGCAAGAGCAAATCTCGGCGCTTACGGACATGATGCAGGGTATACATGCTCAACTCTACGAGCTTCGCGGCCTTGATCAGACAGGTCCCCGCGCCACTGTCCCTGTGGACCAACATCTTAATTCGTCGCTCGCTGGTGGGTGACGTCCTTTACCAAGTCTTTCTGATATGACTAAGGGACTTACCGCGGACTCGCACTTTTCTGGCAAGGATACTGACCAGGAAGGAATTTGGGACGAGTGGCTTGCGAAAATTCGTCCTTCTCTGCGTCACCCTTCTCTGGCGCTATTGCTTTCGGAATCTACTCCGCTTCATATGCTGAGGGGGGATGACTCCTATCTTGAGGAAGCGGATCAACTGTTTTATGACTTCCTCTGTCGTGTTACCACTAGCACTGCGAACGCTATCGTTCGCAGCTACGAACAGTACTCTAACGGTCACGGAGCCTGGCTTGAGCTATCCAAATTACGACGCAACACTAGTGTCGTCTACTTCATCAACCAGGTGGATAAGCTGCTTTTACTGCCTAATCAACTTTCGAGCCTTGCTCCTCCTCTTCCGACGTTTCTGGAATCGAAGGAGACTCTTCGGCGTATACACGAGTACTCCGTGAACGCGCGCGTTACACCTTCTGGCAAACCTCTGTGTATGGAGACAGTTGAGACCATATACTCTGCTATGGCTATTGTGCGACTGCACCCCGACTATATGCTCCTCAAGGCCAAGTTCATGGTTGAGTCCCTCCCTACTGCGGATATGCTGTCTGACCAAGTAACATCTCACTACAACACCATACTCGCCCCGCGCGCTGCTGTGACGCACACTGCC
Organism: Cymbomonas tetramitiformis; assembly: GCA_001247695.2. NCBI lineage: Eukaryota > Viridiplantae > Chlorophyta > Pyramimonadophyceae > Pyramimonadales > Pyramimonadaceae > Cymbomonas > Cymbomonas tetramitiformis. Next base: position 31,321 of record LGRX02003565.1, read on the forward strand.
CACGCAGTGCACCACGCTGGCGACAAATCTGAATCTGAGGCTGCTGGTGCTATTGCTGATGACAGGCGTAAGCAGGAGGAATTAAAACGACAGCGACTGGCTGTCAAGGTCCCGTGTCCCGTGCCCTGTCTGTCACAGGCGTGGACATCTAAGGACTGTTTCATCAAGAACGTCGAGAAGCGGGAGGCGTTCTTCAAGAAGGCTTCTCCAGCTACCAAGGCGGCGATTCTTAAGAGGGTGGCAGACTATGAGAAGCATGGTAGCTTACCGAAGCCTGGTGAACATCTTGGTGCTGCGGCTGGGCAGTCTGAACTTCATCCAAGCCTGGAGGAAAGTGGTGAAGCTCTGTTTGCTCTTCGGGAGGCTAGTCCATCTGACTTGCACCCTGGTCTGGACGAGACTGGTGAGGACATATATGCCAGTACCCTGCGCTCTGGGCTACTTGGGTCTGGTAATTCTAACATCTCTGACTCACTGGCTCCTTGCCCGACCTCGTGCCAGCTATTGACGTGTGGTCGAAGCTCTATACCGGTGGAATCTTCATTACCATACGGTGCACACTCTGACCTGAGCTCTGGGCTAGCTGAGGCTGGTAATTTCAACATCTCTGAGTCACTGCCTCCTAGCCCGGCCCCGTGCCAGCCCTGGATATCTGGGCGAGGCTCTGTGCCTGTGGAGTCTCAGTTCTCTGTACTCCCAGTCTTCAATTACTACTCAATTCTGACAGAGGTGGGTGAGCCTGAGGTTGCTGTATCTCACACTGCTGGTGAGTGTGCTGGGGACAATGAGGGCACCATATGTGCACCTCGTGTGGAATTATCTTCAGAGCGGCACTCTCCTCGACGGTCCAAGAAGAAGCCCCACTGCTATGTCCCCAACAAGCATGCTCCTGTGCTCAGCCGTCACCGCCGTGCTGAGCTTGTACCGATATATGACTCATGGGTCTACATTGATGTCCTCACTGCCTTCCTCCCCGACAAGGCTCGCCTGAAGAGGACACAAGCCCAGTGGGATGATGGACGTGATCAGCACTTGGGTGACACTTTCCAGATCTCCCCGAGGCAGCTCTGGTTCAAGCCTGGTTTGCAACGATGGCACTCTGTCGTGATGGCTGGGTCAGTGGAGATATTCCTTCGTGCTCACCACATACTCGACAGAGGTACTGCTCTTCCTCGTGGTGTTGAGCATACTGTCAGTACCAAAAAGATCCTCTGCCAGCTCCATGTCATCAGGCAGGCCACAGAGGACATGGACATATTACTAAAGCTGGAGTCTGTCATGGTGCGCACCTCGCTGGTGGACCTGCATAGCTGGGCGTCTGAGCTCGGGGGGGGCACCAGGGCCTTGATACAGGCAGTGGAGGATTTTGGAGGCATGCTATTCCTCGATGAGGGGTGGGGCACCAGTGCCTGGCCTGAGTACTCGGATTCTGGTTCGGATGATGATGTTTCTCTGCCAGACCTGGAAGATGCCTCTGACTCTGACGAGGAGGAGGACATGAACCTTGGACAGCCCGTTGAAGGTGATTCTGGACCTGTGGTTGTGCTAGGTTCCCCTAATTATGATCGGCTTCTCGCAGACCAAGATGCCTGGTCTTATCATACGATGAGGCACAGCTATATGCCTGGTCTTCTCTCTCTCTCTAGACAAGATGGTGACGACTCTGGTTGCTTCATCCCCGACCTTGCTTCGGCTTCGGACTCTGACTCAGATGATGATGATTCTCTGCCAGACCTGGAAGATGCCTCTGACTCTGACGAGGAGGAGGACATAAACCTTGGGCAGCCCGTTGAAGGAGTGGGTTACACCCCCTCTGATGATTGGGCCTCTGGACTGCTCGGTCCGCCTCGCAAGGACCGCCTCTGTTCTGTGACTCTGGTCCCCGATGATTACTATGAAGACCACTGTGATGATGCCTTTGGTGACCTCGTCACGGGCCTGGACTTGGACTCTGACTCGTGTGATGAGGGTGGTCGGATGCCCTCTGGTGCTTGGGCATGTGGTGTGTATTGTGCCCCTGATGCTGGCCATGCTTAGGTTATTGGAATCTGCAAGTGCCTGCTGATCAGTTTGGTGTAAAGCATGACTATCTAGACCTTCCACAGTAGTCAGGATGCTCAAACCCTGAGGAAACCCTAAAGAAACCCTGTGGAACCCTTAGATCTAGATCTGTAGATCTGCTGAGCTAATCGTGGCCGTCAGATCATTGATGACCATCGGGAAGTGCGTAATAAGTTCATCTGTACTCAGGTGTGTCACTGTCGGTCGGTATGAACACGACAGTGACACGTAGGACTCTGTTTAGTGAACTTTCACATAGATCACCCAATCAATAATGATGGCGCGTTAATGTTCGTGGCGTTTCGAGCTGCGAACTGGTATATCTTTTGAGAATGAAAGTTTACGCTCGCTTTTGTGAAAACGAACTCTCGAATTCTAACAGGTTATGGGCCCAATTACATTGTAAGTGTTAACCAACGTTTGTATCACGCAAAATTTCACTGCGCGTAATATTCGAAAATGAGTAGGAGACAAGACAAGGCCAAAGCTGTAGAGAGGCCCCCAGGTCTGAGTGTGGAATCTACTTTTGGCGAACTTTCGGAGGAAGGGAAGCCTGATGGAATCTCAGCAGGGGAGGACTCTGCAGCGCTGGCTAATCTTTTCGCGCAGCAAGAGGCGCGTATTGATGAGAGGCAGCAACAGCTATTTACGCAGCAAGATGCGCGTATGAATGAGCTTCTTAAAATGGTTCAGGCCCTGGCACAAGCAGTGCCGCCGTTGGCTATTGCGAATCAGAATGCGGGGACGGGAAATGCTATTGCGTGTCCTGAGGCCGCGGAATCCAGCGTGTCTGGTTCCAGTGTTAAATCTCGAGTTGCGAGTGGTACTGTGGACGTACCTTTACCATTTCTAATGGATATGTTGAAGGGGTTCCCGACTGACCAGCTTTATTCTGGTCAGGAGGCTGAAAATGACAACAAGTGGCTGGAATTCCGAGGTAAAATTGTGCCGTCTCTGCGTCACCCGGCGTTGTCGCTGTTATTGGCGGACGCGCGCGAGTTGGAGGATATCAAGAAGGACGAGAAGTTCTCGCTGGCGGCCAACCAGTTATTTCATGACTTTCTGTCGCGTGTTACTACCAGGACGGCGAACGCAGTTGTTCGATCGTACAGTACTGAGGCAGACGGTGTCTCGGCCTGGCGACAGCTAATCAAAATGCGTCGGAGCACGGGCTCTGCGTACTTTGTGCGGCAGGTCAAGGCTTTGCTTGACGACACGAAGAGGTTCATGACGCTCGCGCCCCCGCTACGAGGCTTTCTAAATGCGAGGGAGGTTCTTGACAGAGTGGAAGAGTATGCGTGCACGAGCAAATTCCTGCCGGGTGGTGAAATGTTTCATGTCGCCAGCCTGGAGGCAGTCTTTGTGGCTATGGTGCTGAACTCCTTGAACCCGGCGTATGTCTATATCCGCACTATGTTCTCTGGGGACGAGCTGCCGTCGTTCAAGAAGCTGAACGACACGGTATGTGACCACTACGACAACGTCATCGCGACTTCGGCAGCAGCGACGGAGACGGGTGCTGGAATCGTGGAGGACCGTCGTAAGCAGGGGGAGCAGAAGCGTGCTGCGTTACTCAAGCAAGTTCCATGTCCGGTGTGTCATATGCCTGGACACTCGTCCAGTGAATGTTTTGTTACTCACGAGGATAAAAGGGAGGCTTACCTTAAGAAGAATCCTAAGAGGAGGGAAGCCATAATGAAGAGGGTCCAGGACTACCAGAAACATGGGAAGCTACCCAATCGTGCGGCTGCTGTTGCTGAAACTGAGCAGCACCCTGGTGTGGATGACACTGGCGGGGCTCTGTATGCAATCTGTGAGCTGGTGGAGGACAACGTGGTTACCTGCTTCTCTGATGACCTACCTCAATTTATTTCTGGTTGTACTGCGGGAGGCTGTACTGCATCTCAGTCTGGTATCTCCCTGAGCAATTACTATGCGGTTCTGGACGGGCTTACATTTTCTGAGGGTCCCACCCCTGTGGGGGGTGGGGACCAGCCTATGAGTGGTATCTATCGGTGGATGTCTGATGCTCCTATGAGCAGGCACTCTGCAGTGAGGAGACCTGGTAAGAAGTCACACCCCTATCAGCCCAATAAGCATCGGTTGTTCAAAAACAGGCACAAGTATTTCCCCGTGGCTCCGGTGTACGACTCGTTTGTCTACATTGATACTCTGTGCATAGCCCTCCCTGGGAGGAAGCTTGAGCCTACCCAAGCCCTGTGGGAAGCAGGAAGGGAGCAACATCTTGGGCCTGGGTATCAGATATCCCCCAGGCAGCCGTGGTACACTTCAGATGTCCAATATGTGCATAGTATGTTCATGAGTGGCTCTGTGGAAGTGTTGGACAGGGCAGTGACTGTGCTGGAGAAGCCTCACTTTCCAGTTGATGGCAGAGTGGTGAGTCACAAGAAGGTGGTGTGTGCCAAGAATGTTGTGGCCGAGCAGTTCAGTCTACTGCAGCGTCTGATCGAGAAGGAACCGGTTATGGTACGGGGATCCTTTGAGAGGCTGCAGTCATGGGTGACTTTACTCAGTATGGTTACTCGAGACACTGCGCAGGCGGTCGAGAGCTTCTGGGCATTACTGGGATATGATTTTGGGGATGAGTGGGACGCTGGCTCCTCATCTGATGGTGATGATCATTCAGACCAGAGTGGCTATGACTCTGGGGATTCCTCTCATCGTGGTGATGTCTCTTCAGACCGAGGAGATCCTGAACTTATGGCTACACCGGATGCCTCCATTATATATGGTACTAGGCGGATCGATCTCAAAAAGAGATCTCCACTAGGCCATCTGACCGTAGGATCATGTGCGCGACAGTGCTTCGCTTTTTGCATCCCAACATGCCATGCCATAGCGCGAGGGTGGCGTCGCGATAAATGTACGCGACTGCAATGGCACTGTCATCGTTAGCGTCTGGCGATCGTGAGATCGGAAGTTCGTCTGTGTCGCCCGTTGGGATTCGCGCTTTGCTGTTGCTGCTGCTGCTGCTGCTGCTGATTAAGTAAGTAAGTAAGTAAGTAAGGTAAGGTAATTTGGTCCGGTTCCAAATCATAAGGAGCAGAGGTTTGAGCAGGTTGTTGTAGACCAACATGCCTGGTCTTATCATACATTGGCTGGGCACAACTATATGCCTGATCTTATCTATCTCTTTGGGTCTTGTGATGATGGTGGCCATGCTGGTGACGACTCTGATTGCTCCATCCCCGACCTGGATTCAGCTTCAGACTCTGACTCGGATGATGGTGGTTATGCTTCAGATACTATGCCAGATCTGGTGGATGCCTCTGACTCGGACGAGGAGGATGATGTGCACTCATGGCAACCCTTTGAAGGAGTGGGTGGCATCCCCTCTGATGATTGGGCATCTGGACTGTTCTGTCCACCTCGCAAGAACCGCCTCTGTGCCAAGGGCGCTGAGTCTGGGATTGAAGATTACTGCTCTTCTGATTGGTATTATGATGCACCTGATCTTGAAGGTGGGAGTGACTCTGACGATGAGGATGCATGTGAGTTACGTGAGGGCCACCCTGTGGGCAGCTCTCTCGCCCTGTATGTTGCATCGACAGACAACACGGCTGACATCTTCACCAGAGCCCTACCATTGACTGCATTCGGTGGGAAGGTGGCAGTGATAGATAGTGGCGCCACCAAGCACATCTTCAATATGGTGAGTGACTTTGGCGATGACTTTGACCCTGCTTCCAGTTCCACTTTCAGTGTGGTGCAAGCGGGTGCTGTGTCCTCGGAGGGCAGTGGAACGGTCACATTTGCCAAATTGGATGTGTCCATTGGGCGCGCTGTTGGGCTGCAGTTCACGGGTGCTCACTGCATTCCTGGGCAGCCATTCAACCTGGTGTCTGTGGTGGCGCTTGAGGATGCTGGTTTCAGTGTTGATTTTGGGGCCAGGCAGATATCCAGTGGGGGGGTAACCTTCTCATTCTCTAGAGTTGGCAACCAATACATCATATATGAAGATCAGATATCTGGCACTTTGGATACCTACATGGCCTATGCAGCATATCATGACGACTCAGACCGGGACAAGACAGACTGGAAGTTTGAAGAGGCTGGGAAGCACATTGAGGAGCATGGGCCCTTCACTCTGGAGTTGTTTGCCTCCGTTGACAACCACATACTGGATGGCTATTGTACAACTGACAACCCTTGCTTCAGCAGGGACTGGGCGGGTAAAGCCTGCTATGGCAACCCACCTTATGAGCATGACACCATCCTGAGATGCCTGCAGAAGGCTCTCAGTGACTTTGCTCGGGCGCCTCAGTCCACCAAGTTCCTCTTGGTACTGCCCAGATGGGAGACAGCCAGTTGGTGGCAGTTTGTATCTCTGTTTACCATTGTCCATGAGTACCCTGCTGGAGAGAAGATATTCTCGGCTCCATTGGACTCATGCTACAATGTGGAGAACCTGGAGATGTGTGGGAAGAGCCGGGTATGGGTCAGGGAGACCAAGTGGCCTGTGGTGGTGATCTACAAGGATGGGCATACAGTGATGAAGCTTGATGCCAAGATGCTGGCTCATATTCGGCTTGGCCATATTGGTGACGTGACCATGCAGGAGATGCTGGATGAGGAGGTTCCTATGGGTATCACCATAGCGCAGTATGCCAAGAGTTTGGTGTGGCGCTGCCCTGAGAGGTGTATTTCATGCAGGCTCACCAAAGCGATCAGGCCATCTATGAAGTCTACTGGCAAGGAGTGTGCTGCAGAGATTGGCTTGCTGGTATGGTCTGACACGTGTGGCCCGTTCAGGCCCAGTGCTGGTGGGTACCGGTGGTTTGTCCTCTTCGTGGATGACTGTACAACTTGGATATGCGTGTACTTCCTGAAGAGGAAGTCGGACGACCTGGCAGCCCTTGAGAAGTTCCTGGCGGAGGTGAGGCAGCACAGGAGCCGCATGAGACTTGAGGAGAAGTATCATATGGTGTTGCACACTGATGGGGACTCTACGATGATTGCTGGGCAGACACAGCAGTACTGCAAAGACCAAGGTATTGAGCAACGCCATGGATCGCCATACCTCCATGAGAACCAAGCTCGTGTGGAGAGGTCTCATAGGACAGTGCAGGCGATGGCTCGGGCGCTGCTCTTGACATCTGGCTTTGGTGTGGACATGTGGCCACTTGCTGTTCGTCACTCTGTGTACATTCTGAACAGGACATTCCAGAAGCCCTTGCACAAGAAGTCTCCTTACTACAAGTTGTATGGGCAGCACCAAGACCTTTCACATCTTCGAGTGTTTGGATGTTTGGCATATGCCTTTGTGGACCCGGACAGCAGGGAGCACAAGCTCAGTGACCGAGCGAGGCAGCTGAGGTATGTTGGTCACTCTGAGGTCTCATCAGCCTACTTGTTATATGATCCTGAGTCGGGGAAGATAGTCAAGTCTGGCATGGTCAAGTTCCATGAAGCTGTGGACAAGCTGGGCAAGGTGGTCACCACCTGGGATCCCTCTGCGGTGGCCCCGTTGAGTACCAATTTCATGGTGACGACGTTGGATGGTACATATCATGATGTCCTCCCGAGTGGACTGGGAGACAGTGTTCTTGATGTAGGGATCTACCTGAAGACAGTGACGAGATTCTGGCGGTGCTAAAAGTGCAAGCAGTGGGTGAGGCATGCTCGGTGAGTCTCCGGGCCTACTTGGATGGCCATCCTGAGCATCTTGCTGCTGTGCGCTCAGCTGCACACGGTGGTGACGTCAATGTCAACTACCCTCTGTTCACTGAGGTCATGGTGGATGGTGGGGTGCTGGAGGTGAGAAGATGGAAGCTGGCATTATATGCGCACGAGCTGTGGAGGCCAGCTCATTTCCGTACTGTGTCATGTTGCTCACCAACTTCACACACATTGACCTGCCGGTGGGCAAGGTGCACTTCCCTCCTGAGCACACGTGCTTGGCAGCAGTGGGGAAGTCGTGTACTGGGAGCTCGGTGGATGCACTGCCAGATGGCGTGACTGAGCCCAAGCGTGTCAAACAAGCTATGGAGGCGCCTGATGCTGGTGAGTGGATCGACGCTATTCAGACCGAGCTTGAGGCCCTGGTTGCAGTCAAGCGGGCTCTCCTGATGATGGACATGGAGGATGTCCCTCCTGGTGTTCGTCTGTTGGACATGTCCCTGGTGTTGAAGGTCAAGCTGGACAAGCATCGGCAGTTGCAGAAGCGCAAGGCGAGGGTGTGTGTGAGGGGCAACAAGCAGGAGTATGGTGTTGACTATTTTGACACCTTTGCCCCGTGCACACAGTTGTCTTCAGTGAGGCTGGTTATCATTCTGGCGCTCAACCTTGCCCTCGAGGTGTATCACATGGATGTGGAGACAGCCTTCCTGAACTCGATCCTGGAGGAGGACCTGTATGTCAAGCTCCCTAGGGGGCTGGAGTATCAGGGCAGGACGTGTGCCAAGCTGCTCAAGGCGGTGTATGGCCTCAAGCACGCGGGCAAGGAGTGGTTTGAGACCAGTGATGCCTTCATTATGGGCTATGATGAGAGGATGAGGCGCAGTGATGTTGAGCCTTGCCTCTACTACATCCGAGACTCTGACATCACGGTCATCATATTGGCATATGTGGATGACTACCTTGTGGCCACCAACAGCCGCTCATGGTATGACAACTTTGTGGCAGCCTTCAACTCCCAGTATGCCTGTAAGGACTTGGGTGTACTGGATCTTGTGATGGGCATTGGTGTGCGCTGGGGACCTGGGGTGGCATATCTATCTCAGTCTGGATATATCTCTCAGATGATTGAGACCTATGGACTTAAGGATGCCAAGCCAGCGAGCCTGCCTATGTCTCCAGGGTGCTCTCTTGCCCCATCTGATGGTAAAGATGCCACCATTTCATTCAGGGGGGCTACTTGGGCAGCTGCAGTGGGTTGCAAGGTGCACGCGCCCTGATATCATGGCTGCTGTATCTGCTCTCTCTCGTTTCTGTGCGTCTTATGGCCCATAGCACTTTGTGGCTCTGAAGCAGGTTGTCAGATACCTTAAGGGCACTGTGCGCCACGAGCTGGTACTGTGGACAACCTCCTCTGTGCCAAGGGGGGTGGGTCTGGCCAGTGGAGCACTACCACTATGCATATATACTGATGCTGATTATGCTGGGTGCAAAACCACGAAGAGATCCACATCTGGCATTGCAGTCTACCTATGTGGCAGCTTACGGATCTTCTCCTCCATCATGCAGAGATGTGTGTCGCTGTCAACTACCGAGGCTGAGATAATCGCCATGTCTGGAGGGGCTAGGGAGGTCAAGTACATCATTAACGTGCTGACCGACCTGGTGGACATCTGCACCCCGGTACAGATGTACTGTGACAACCAGGGGGCCATTCATTTGGCATCTGACTATGTCAACAATAACAGATCCAAGCACATCGAGGTGAGAAACATGTACATCCGAGAGCTGGTGAAGTCCAAGATGGTGGAAGCCATGTATGTCGCCTCAGCGGACAACACAACTGACATCTTCACCAAACCTCTTCCCCTACCAGCATTCCTTACACACAGGGAAAGGCTGGGCATCATGAAGTTGCAGAACTCCAACTCTGAAGACTGATGACTGAAGGGGCACCATCCCCATAAACTGGAGCTGGAGGGGCACCATCCCCATAAACTGGAGCTGGAGGGGCACCATCCCAAGAATTGGGTGTTGCTGACTGAAGGGGCACCATCCCAAAGAACTGGCAGTAGGACAACTAGACAGTCACCCTTTAGAAGGGGTATTGGAATCTGCAAGTGCCTGCTGATCAGTTTGGTGTAAAGCATGACTATCTAGACCTTCTACAGTAGTCAGGATGCTCAAACCCTGAGGAAACCCTAAAGAAACCCTGTGGAACCCTTAGATCTAGATCTGTAGATCTGCTGAACTAATCGTGGCCGTCAGATCATTGATGACCATCGGGAAGTGCGTAATAAGTTCATCTGTACTCAAGTGTGTCACAGTCGGTCGGTATGAACACGACAGTGACACGTAGGACTCTGTTTAGTGAACTTTCACATAGATCACCCAATCAATAATGATGGCGCGTTAATGTTCGTGGCGTTTCGAGCTGCGAACTGGTATATCTTTTGAGAATGAAAGTTTACGCTCGCTTTTGTGAAAACGAACTCTCGAATTCTAACACAGGTGGCGTGTGGTGCGAGTGTTGGCAGTGTTAGCTCTCGGTCCGCTGTGGACAAAAGTGTTGTTATAGACAGTGGCGTCACCAAGCACATCTTCAACTCTGTTCAGGTGTTCAATGCGGACTATGACACTGAGGCCCGTGAGACCTTCAGTGTGGCGCAAAGTCAGTCTGTGTGCTCCTCTGGCAGTGGCTCTGTGACCTTTGCCAAAAAGGATGTGAAGTCTGGGCGCATGGTTGGGCTACAGCTTCTTGGCACACACTGCATACCTGGACAGCCCTTCAACCTCTTATCGGTGGTGGCGCTCGAGGATGCAGGTTTCCTTGTGGACTTTGGGGCCAGAACTGTGTCCAAAGGGGGGGCGGTGTTCTCCTTTGCCAGGGTTGGCAACCAGTATATTATGCATGAGGATACCTATGAGACTTTGGACACCTATCTAGCCTGTGCTGCCAAGCATACTGATGATCAACGAGACTGTTCAAATTGGAGTGCAACAGAATTTTTGTGGTTTCAGACTTTCAGAATCCGTGACTCCTGCTGCAGTAGAGCCGAATGACACATGTAGCTCCGTGACACAAACAGGATGTACAAGTAGCCACGAAGCGACACGCCTGTTCAGCTCTGTTCCTTTTGCTCTTGCAAACAGGAACTTCACGGGTACCTACGGTACTCTGTGAGGCACACTGCAAATCCGATTTTTTAAGAATTTCTTCACCTGTTTCACCTGTAAACAGTAGAGTAGGTAGTGACTAGACCACTAGGTTGTACGACGGCGATCGAACGACGACAGGAGATCTGACAGCGAAGTCGCGGAGACGGCGTTACAACTTCAAACGACGGCTTCACATCGGCTACGGCAGTACGATTGACTTCACTGTTACTCCTTTGAGGGAGAGGAATGGCTGGAACTGCGAAGGGCAAGTCTACAGACGATTTCCCTCCCCTCCCGGGGAAGCCAGACATCGGGCAGGCTTCCCCTTCCCCGGCAGCACCGTCCACTCAGGGCGTGCTGATGCAACAAATTCTGAACATGCAAAAGCAGCAAGGGGAGCTGCTTGAGATGCAGAGGCAGCAGGCAGAGGAGCATCGCCTGCTGCGTGACGAGCTTCAACGACAAGCACAGATCAACGTGGAGTTGGAGGCGAAGGTGGCAGCGAAGCCTGGGACTTCTGACCCGGACACCGTAGCCAAGACCGCCGAGCAACTTCTGGAGAGAAGGAGGAAGCTGGCGTACGTGCCAGCAGCCTCAATCAACCCGTTCCCGCCGCGGCCAGCTACGCTGACATCGAGAATGCCGCAGTTGTACGACCTGCACGGCAGCAAGACGTACGATGCTCTCTCCAAGAAGTCCAACTCTTCAATGAAGTACGAGTGCCTGGTTCTGGCTCCAGCGCTGTCTTATTTGCACGACGTGGTGAACGAATGCAACGAGACGTTGGACGCGAACGAGGACTGCGAATTGTGGAACAGCGAGTGGCAGAAACGTTTCCACGCAGTTACCAACTCGGTGCACGGCGTGTACGCGTTACTGTGCAACAGGTGGACGATGCTGGAACTGCGCGAGCAGCTGGAGCAGGAACCTGGTTCTTCACAGCGGGGAGGATCGGACGCTCTACGTGCAAAGCTGCAGTTCGTGGAGGACAGAGTCTACCAGGCAGCAGACGGCGTGGTGGCAGATGAGGTGTTGCAGCAGTGGCTGAACGACTTCGACAAGAACCGCGGCAAGGCGATGCTGAGCCTTACGGCGAAGAATGCAGCGAACGCGGAAACGCGGGTGGTGAATCCACGGGATCGAGACCAGCGCTGGAAGGACCGTAAGAAGAACGAGGAGAAGGACGGTAAGAAGCCTACCGAAAAAGGCGGCAAGGGCCGGGGCGGAAAGCCCGCGGCCGATGTGTGATGTGCGTGCCGCCACCCCGTCCAGCGCAACAGCCCTCTCCGGGCGCTGGGCGGGGAAAACTCACCGTGCAACAGCAGGTGAGACAGCGGAGGGGAGCATGGCGCGCGGCGGGCGCCTGTTCCGAGGTGATGCAATGGATTACTCACGGGGTGAAGTTGAGGTGGGAGCGCGGGCCTCCGCCTCCGTTCGACCACGGGGTGTCACTGAGGGATGCTGCGCGGCAACAGCAGGTGTGGCTGGACGCGGAGAAGGAGAGGCTGCTACAGAACGGTGCCTGGACGAGAGCGACGAGAAGATCTCATGTTTCTCGCGCTTTTTTAGTGCCGAAACCGGGTACGAACAAGTGGAGACTGGTGGTGGACTTCCGATGGCTGATCCAGTGGTGTGTGAAAAATCGCGTGAAGATGGAGACGCTCAAGAAACTAAGGAGACTGGCGAAACCGGGCGACTGGTGCTTCAGCTTCGACCTCCAGGACGGTTTTCATGCGCTGGGGATCCACCCGGACTTTCAACGATTCATGCAGTTCGACCTGCAAGGGGACCTGCTTCAATGTTCAGCGATGCCGTTCGGATGGAGCGACGCTCCGAGGGTGTTCTGCAAGTTCGTACGCGTGATGGTGGAAGCTCTACGTTCTCCGCAGGCAGCGGAAGATCGCAGAGAAATCAGGAGGCTGCGGGACGGTTCCGCAGTACGATAGCGATGGTCAGTCCGTCGCAGGACCGGTGGTGCTGGCGGGGACGCGAACCGTCACAGCGGAATGCGAGTACTACCGTACATGGACGATTTTCTGGTGCTGGTCGACTCTCAGCGAGAAGGCTTTCTGCGCCGAGAAAAAGTTCAACTGGTGCTTCATCGACTTGGCCTACGGCGGAACGAGAAGAAGGGCCAATGGGATCCTACACAGGTGGTGGAGCACCTCGGGCTGGAGGTGGACCTGAAGCTGGGACAATTCCCTGTAACAGAACGACGGGTACACACGATCCACACCAAGGCGAAGGAGATCCTGTGCGACGCAGCGAGAAATCGGAGGTGGATTCCTGCCAGGAGACTGGCTTCCTTCACGGGACTTTGCCGTGTACTTGGCAGTACCAGCGGCGCGGCTCTACCTACGGGAGCTCTACTTCGTGCTGGCAGAGAAACGCAGCTGGGGAGCAAAGGTAAAAATCTCGCGTGCAGCTCGGGGGGACTTAGAATGGTGATCCAGGCTGCCTGTGATGAGCAGGTGGAACGGGCGCAAGATCTGGAGATCCCCGACGAGAGCGAAGGTGCACACGGACTCTTCGATGACAACCTGGGGAGGAGTGCTGAACCTGAAGTTCCCCGCGCGAGGTTTCTGGCCAGACGAGATGCGCAACTGGCACATCACAAACCTGGAGCTGGAGGCCGTGTACAAGACCGTACAGGCGTTCCTGCAGGAGCTGGAGGGCAAGGTCGTACGGCTCTACTGCGACAACCATGCGGTGGTGGCAATGCTTTCGCACTTCACCTCCAGAAACCCGGACCTGATGAGGAGAATGAGGAGACTCTGGCTGCTGCTGGATCTGCACGACATCGAGTTGCAGGCTCGGTACATCCGCAGCGAGGCCAACGTGTGGGCCGACAACCTTTCGCGTTGCGAGGATTTGGACGACCGGCGGCTGAATCGGGACTGGTTCGTGTGGGCCAACAAGCAGCGGGGGCCCTACACAGTCGACCGGTTCGCTTCCGAGATCTCCGCGCAGCTTCCTCGGTACTACGCTGCGTGGAAGGACCCGAAGTGCGAAGGTGTGGACTCTCTGACGTACAACTGGCGGGGGGAAAACAATTGGGTGAACCCCCCGTGGGCGCTGCTGGACGAGGTGGCGCATAAGCTGCGGGAGGAGGGGGCCGCTGCTACGGTGGTGGCTCCGTACTGGCCGGGACAGTCCTGGTTCAGGGAGCTGGAGGCCCTGGCCACCGAGGTGGTGATCATGCCGCGGCGCAGGGACCTGTTCACTCCGAGCAGGCTGGGAGGGTCCGAGCTGCTCGGGCCCTCAAAGTGGGACGCTGTGATGTTCTTCATCGAGGCGCGCCCGTGAGTTACTACGCTGCTGAAGTACGAAGGAGCTCTGCTACGAGTACGACAGCGAGCAAGGTGACCGTGGGCACGAAAATCGAGGTGTTCTGGAAGGACGATGACTGCTTCTACCCGGGTGTGGTGAAGGAGTTCGACGAGGACGGGAAGGCGCACGTGCTGTACGACGACGGCGACGAGGAGACACTGGACTTGTCCGAGGAGAACTTCAAAATCATCAACAGCACGGACGAGGCAACGGACGCGGACGGCGAGAACACCGAGCGGATCAGCGGAGGCGACTACGAAGAGTACAAGCGCGGTGGTGCTGCACAAAACTTCCTCACGCGCTCACTCTGTGGGCGGTGGAGGGGTGAGTTGGGACCTTCCCGGCTCACGGAACTGGCAGTGACGATGCAGAGAACGGCACTGCTGGACACCACGATGAACAACTACGGACCGAAGGCGCGGCGCTTCATTTTATTTTGTGAGCAGCACCAACGGCCGTGGCTGCCAGCATCGGAGGCGACGGTGTTGCTGTACATCGCCTCTCTGTTGAAGGACGGGGGCATCAAGTCGGCCTCCTTGCAGCCGTACCTGTCTGCCATCAACAACTACCACGAGGACCTACGTTTTCCTGGACCAGCGAAGGGGCGTTCTGTGACCCGAGCTGTGAAGGGGATGGCGACCATCCAGGCGGAGCTGGCGGTGCAGGAGGAGAACATCGAGACCCAGCGGACGTGGCTGCCAGCGGCACACGTACGACGTGTGCACGAAGCAGCGCTGAGTTTGACTCCGAGATCGCCTGAGGAGCTGCGGCTACTGCGAGCCTTCGCCTACGTGGTTGTTGCCTTCGTGACCTTCGGCAAACCGGACACGGGGACCTCGTTGTCACGGCAGCACGTTCATTGTGGCGACAGTGAGTTCTCAGTGGTGCTGCTGAAGGAGAAAGGACGGCGGCATCAACTGGTGAAGAGACGCCTGTGCATCCCCTGGAAGGGGGTGGCTCTGTTGAAGGAGCTGATCGAGCACTGGGAGTTCCACCGTGACACGGCTTGGAACAGTTCTGAGAAGACTCAACCTGACGTCTACTGCCTGCTACCCGAGGACCCGAAGAACTTCAAGGCTTCAGTGGCAAATGACTGGATTGGTCTGGCTCTCAGCGAGCTGGACTGCAGAGCTCCGGAAGGAGGTCACTTTTCTGCACACAGCACCCGGAAGGGTTCCACGACGTGTGCTCGAGCTGTGGGTGTTGCAATGGAGAAAGTGTGCTTCTTTGGAGGCTGGTCACAGTTCTCTTCGGCAGTACAGCACTACAACGACCCGACAGCTCTGAGGGACACAGACATGGACTACTACTTCGCTTGGTTAACATGGTCACAGTGACAGAGATCAGATTGCTTTTGTGTGCCTCACAGTTTCATCTTTGGTTTCATGGCAAATGAGGATTCGAGCAAAAGAGAAATGTTCAAATTGGAGTGCAACAGAATTTTTGTGGTTTCAGACTTTCGGAATCCATGACTCCTGCTGCAGTAGAGCCGAATGACACATGTAGCTCCGTGACACAAACAGGATGTACAAGTAGCCACGAAGCAACACGCCTGTTCAGCTCTGTTCCTTTTGCTCTTCCCACCGCTCCCGACCCAAAGGACTCTTTCCTTTTGGTGACGTGCACAGACAGTCTGGACATCTCATCAAAAACTTGAATTTAGAAAGCATTTAAAAGCACAAAATGCATTTAAAACACTTTACAAAATCATTTTAATGAAATGTATTGCAGTGCCTGCCTTTGGCAAATGAGGATTCGAGCAAAAGAGAAACGCTTTGACTGGAAGTTTGAGGACACCAAGCCTCACTTCACCACTCATGGTCCTTTCCTCCTGGAACTATTTTCCTCTGATGACAACCACATCCTGGATGATTATTGCACCATAACTGACACATGTTTTGTCAAGGATTGGGCTGGCAGGCATTGCTATGGGAACCCACCCTTCGACCATGACATCATTCTGAAGTGTCTCCAGAAGGCCCTCACTGACTTTGACAGAGATCCTCCCAACACCAAATGTATGTTCGTATTGCCTAAGTGGGTCACAACGAGTTGGTGGAACCTGACCTCTCGCTTCGATATTATTCATGAATACCCTGCTGGTGCAAAGATCTTCTCTGCACCGAGGGCGTCATGCTACAACGTGGCCAATCTGGAGCCTTGTGGGGAAGATCGTGTGTGGATTGAGGACACCGAGTGGCCAGTGGTGGTATTGTTCAAGAACTCGCACACTACAGAGCAGCTTGACATCAAGATGCTACAACATGTGAGGCTGGGTCACATTGGTGACAAGTCTGTTGACCACATGTTCGCTCAGAATATTCCTATGAGTATAAGTGAGTCACAATACTCTGGCAGCCCGGTGCAGCACTGCCCCGAGCGGTGCATTGCCTGTAGGCTAACCAAGGCCATCAGGCCCTCTGTGAAACCCACGGGGAGGGAGCTATCCAAGGAGCTGGGAAATCTTGTATGGTCAGACACATGTGGACCATTCAGGACCAGTGCTGGGGGGTACAGATGGTTCGTACTGTTTGTTGATGACTCCACTACCTGGATATGCATATTCTTTCTCAAGCTCAAGTCTGACTACCTCAAGGCCTTCAAGCTATACCTGGAGGAGGTGAAGCGCCTGAGGAGCACCATGGGCCTGTCCAGCGAGTACCACATGGTGCTTCACACTGACGGTGACAGTACCATGATTGCTGGGCAGACTGCAACATTTTGTGAGGAGCATGGTATTGAGCAAAGGCATGGTTCCCCATATCTGCATGAGAACCAGGCGAGGGTAGAGAGGTCACAACGAGATGTACAAGCTATGGCCAGAGCTCTCTTACTAACTTCTGGGTTTGGTGTGGACATGTGGCCCTTGGCCACCCGCCATGCTGTTTACATCCTCAACCGTGTGTTTAGAAAGTCTCTGGGCTGGACTTCAGCCTACTACCTCATCCAGAAGAAGCATGCGAACTTGTCCCAGCTGCGGGTGTTTGGGTGTATGGCTTACCCTTTCATTGACCCCTCGGTTCGTGAACATAAACTCAGTAACCGAGCACGTGAGCTCAGGTATGTGGGGCACTCTGAGGTATCGTCTGCCTATCTCCTGTATGATCATGAGTCTGGAAAGGTGGTCAACTCTGGTATGGTCACTTTCTCTGAGAGGTTGGACAAGCTGGGCAAGGTGGTGACCACATGGGATCCGTCTGCAGTGACTCCTCTCAAGACCAACTTCATGATCACCACTCTGGATGCGCCCTACAAAGATCCACCACCTACACTATTGGAGACTGCTGTATTGGAGCAGGGTGTGTACTTACCTGAAGGTGGTGATGAGATTGTGGCTGTGGTGAAGGTGGAAACCTCTGATGATGTGTGCTGGGTGAAGGATTTCGAGAGTTTCGGTTACACAAAAGCAAGCGTAAACTTTCATTATCAAAAGATATATCAGTTCGTAGCTCGAAACGACACGAACATTTGCGCGCCATCATTACTGATTGGGCGATTAGGCGATCTTATGTGAAAGTTCACGAAACAGACTCCTACGTGTCACTGTCGTGTTCATACCGACCGCAGTGACACTCCTGACTACTACAGATGGAGTCATTACGCACTTCCCGATGGTCATCAGTGATCTGACGGCCACGATTAGTTCAGCAGATCTACAGATCTAGATCTAAGGGTTCCACAGGGTTTCTTTAGGGTTTCTTCAGGGTTTGAGCATCCTGACTACTGTACAAGGTCTAGATAGTCATGCTTTACACCAAACTGATCAGCAGCACTTGCAGATTCCAATACCCCTTCTAAAGGGTGACTGTCTAGTTGTCCTACTGCCAGTTCTTGGGAATGGTGCCCCTTCAGTCAGCAATATCCAGTTCTTGGGATGGTGCCCCTCCAGCTCCAGAGTATGGGATGGTGCCCCCTTCAGTCTTCAGTCTTCAGAGGTGGTGTCCTGCAACTTCATGATGCCCAGGCTTTCCCTGTGTTTAAGGAATAGTGGTAGGGGAAGAGGTTTGGTGAAGATGTCCGAGGTGTTGTCCGCTGAGCAGACATACAAGGCTTCCGCTGTGTCGGACTTCACCAATTCTCGGATGTACATATTCCTGACCTCAATGTGCTTGGATCTGTTGTTGTTGACATAATCGGAGGCCAAATGAATGGCCCCTTGATTGTCACAGTACATAGGCACCGGGTTGCGGATGTCCACCAAGTCGTTCAGCACGTTCATGATGTACTTGATCTCCCGAGCCCCTTCAGACATGGCAATGATCTCAGCCTCGGTAGTCGACAGCGATACACATCTCTGCATGATCGAGGAGAAGATGAGCAAGCTCCCACACAGGTAGACAGCAATGCCAGATGTGGACTTTCTCGTTGTCTTGCAGCCAGCATAGTCAGCATCAGTGTATATGCACATCGGTAGTGCTCCACATGCCAGACCCAGCCCCCTTGGCACAGAAGAGGTCGCTCGCAGCACCAGCTCGTAGCCCATAGTGCCCTTGAGGTATCTGACAACCTGCTTCAGTGCCACAAAGTGCTCTGGGCCATAGGACGCACAGAACCGGGAGAGAGCAGATACAGCAGCCATGATGTCAGGGCGTGAGCACCTTGCAATCCACTGCAGTTGCCCAAGCAGCCCCCTGAATGGGATGGTGGTATCCTTGCCATCAGATGGGGTAAGAGAGCATCCTGGGGACATGGGCAGACTAGCAGGCTTGGCATCCTTGAGTCCATAGGTGTCAATCATCTGGGAGATGTACCCAGATTGGGAGAGATATGCCACCCCAGGGCCCCAGCGCACACCAATACCCATCACAAGGTCCAGAACACCCAAGTCCTTGCAGGCATACTGGGAGTTGAAGGCTGCCACGAAGCTGTCATACCACGTGCTACTGTCAGTGGCCACAATGTAGTCATCAACATATGCCAGAATAATAACTGTGATGTCAGAGTCCCTGATGAAATACAGACAGGGTTCAACATCACTGCGCCTCATCCTCTCGTCGTAGGCCATGATGAAAGCATCGCTGGTCTCAAACCACTCTTTGCCCGCTTGCTTCAAGCCATACACCGCCTTGAGGAGCTTGGCACACGTCCTCCCCTGATACTCCAGCCCCCTAGGGAGCTGGACATACAGATCCTCCTCGAGGGTCGAGTTCAGGAAGGCTGTCTCCACATCCATGTGATACACCTGCAGGGAAAGGTTCAGCGCCAGAATGATAACCAGTCTCACCGAAGACAACTGAGTACACGGGGCAAAGGTGTCGAAATAGTCGACACCATACTCCTGCTTGTTGCCCCTCACACATACCCTCGCTTTGCGCTTCTGCAACTGCCTATGCTTGTCCAGCTTGACCTTCAACACCAGAGCCATGTCCAACAGGTGAACCCCAGGGGGCACATCCTCCTTGTCCATCATCTCGAGAGCCCGCTTGACCGTAACCAAGGCCTCCAGCTCTGTCTGGATAGCCTCCATCCACTCATTAGCATCTGGCGCCCCCATAGCTTGCTTGACCCCCTTCGGCTCAGTCACCCCTGGTGGCAGCACATCCACTGATCCTCCAGCACACGCCTTCACAGCTGCTGCCAAGCATGTGTGCTCAGGAGGGAAATGCACCTTACCCAACGGCAGATCGATGTGCGTGAAGTTTGTGAGCAGCATCACACAGTATGGGAATGAGCTGGGTCCCACAGCCCGTGCGCATATGATCCCAGCCTCCAGCTTCTCTTTCCCAGCATCCGCCACGACTTCAGTGAACAGTGGGTAGTCGACATTGAGGTCACCATGTTGCATAGCCGAGCGCACAGCACTCATATGCTTGGGCTGGCCATCTAGATAGTCTCTGAGGCTCACCCAGCATACCATATCCCCAGCCTGCACCTTCAGCACCGCCAAGATCTCGTCGCTCTCATCAGGCAAATAGGCACCAATGCCAAGAATATCATCTCCCAAACCACTGGGAAGGGCTTCATGATACTCCGCATCCAGCACCGTCACCATGAAGTTGGTACTCAGTGGGGCCACTGCTGAAGGATCCCACGTGGTGACCACCTTGCCCAGCTTGTCGACAGCCTCATGGAACCTCACCATACCAGACTTGACGATCTTGCCGGACTCGGGATCATACAGTAAGTAGGCCGAGGAGACCTCAGAGTGACCAACGTACCTGAGCTGCTTCGCTCGGTCACTGAGCTTATGCTCCCTGCTGTCCGGGTCCACAAAGGCATACGCCAGACAGCCAAATACCCGAAGAAGGGAGAGGTCATAGTGTTTCCCATACAGTATGAAGTAGGGGGACTGCTTGTGCAGAGGTCGCTGGAAGGTCCTGTTCAAGGTGTACACGGTGTGCCGAACAGACAGCGGCCATACCTCCACACCAAAGCCAGAGGTCACCAGCATTGCCCGAGCCATCGCTTGCACCGTCCTGTGGGACCTCTCAACCCGAGACTGGTTCTCGTGGAGGTATGGTGACCCATGCCGCTGCTCAATGCCTCTCTCCTTGCAGTATTGCTGCGTCTGCCCAGCAATCATAGTCGAGTCGCCGTCAGTGTGCAGGACCATGTGGTACTTCTCCTCCAGGCCCATGCGGCTCCTGTGCTTCTTGACCTCGACCAGGAATTCCTCCAGCGCCCCCAGGTAGTCGGACTTCCTCTTCAGGAAGTACACACACAACCAGGATGTGCAATCATCCAAGAAGAGAACAAACCACCTGTACCCACCAGCACTGTGCCTGAAAGGCCCACAGGTGTCAGACCATACCAACAACCCAATCTCCGCAGCCCTCTCCCTGCCCGTAGGCTTCATAGAAGGTCTGATGGCCTTGGTCAGTCTGCAGGAGACACACCTCTCCGAGCAGCGCAGCACCAGGCTCTTGGCATACTGCGCAGCCGTGATGCCCATGGGGACCCCCTCGTCCAGCATGTCCTGCATGGTGATGTCGCCAACATGTCCAAGACGAAGATGTGCAAGCATCTTGGCGTCAATCTTCATAGCTGTATGCCCATCCTTGTACAGTACCACCACTGGCCACTTGGTCTCTCTGACCCACACCCTGTCTTCTCCACACATCTCGAGGTGCTCCACGTTGTAACATGCATCCAGTGGAGCTGAGAATATAGTTTCCCCAGCAGGATACTCATGAACAATGGCAAACTGCGACGTAAGCTGCCACCAGCTTGCAGTCTCCCACTTGGGTAACACCAAAAGAAACCTGGTGGACTGAGGTGCCCTATCAAAATCCCTGAGTGCCTTCTGCAGGCACTTCAGGATGATATCATGCTGATAGGGAGGGTTGCCATAGCACGCCTCACCTGCCCAGTCCCTGTCAAAGCAAGAGCGACCAGCGGTGCAATAGCTGCCCAAGATGTGGTTGTCATCGGAGGCAAAGAGTTCCAGAGAGAACGGCCCATGCTCCTCGATGTGCTTTGCAGCCCCCTCAAACTTCCAGTCCGACTTGTCTCGGTCAGAGTCATCGTGGTATGCCGCACAGGCTACATATGCATCCAGAGCGCCAGTCACCCGATCCTCATATATGATGTACTGGTTGCCAACCCTGGAGAACGAGAATGTCATCCCCTCACTGGATATCCGCCTGGCCCCAAAGTCAACACTGAAACCAGCATCCTCAAGTGCCACCACTGACACCAAATTGAAAGGCTGCCCAGGGATACAGTGTGCACCAGTGAACTGCAGCCCAACAGCGCGCCCAGTAAGCACATCCAGCTTGGCAAATGTCACCGTGCCACTGCCCTCCGATGAGACAGTACCCGCCTGCACCACACTGAAAGTGGAACGAGAAGTGGCATCAAAGTCACTCCCAAAGCTAGCCATCGAGTTGAATATGTGCTTGGAGGCACCACTGTCCAACATGGCCACTTGACCACCGCCTGCAGCCAATGGCAGGTCGCCGGTGAATGTGTCAGTCCTGCTGTGCGCCGATGCAACACACAGGGCAAGTGGGGTGCACATAGGATGCCCCCCTGGTAAGTCACCTGACTCGTCATCATCAGAGCCACTGCCACCCTCCAGATCAGGCGCATCATCATACCAATCAGCACCAGTACCAGGGTCAGCGCTCTCGGGGTAGAGGTGTTGCTCACAAGGCAGAGAGAATAGCCCAGATGCCCAATCATCAGAGGGGATGCCACCCACTCCTTCAAGGGGCTGCAACATGCACACCTCGTCCTCCTCGTCCGAGTCCGAAGCGTCCACCAGATCAGGCATATCCTCTGAAGCATAGCCATCATAATCCAAGTCAATGTCAGAAGCTGCATCCAGAGCATTGGTGGAGTTACCAGAGTAACCACCATATTGATGACAAAACAGCCCAGATGCCCAACCATCAGAGGGGACACCCACTTCTTCAAAGGGCTGCCATGAGTGCTCATCATCCTCCTCGTCCGAGTCAGAGGCATCCTCCAGAGCTGGCACAGTATCTGAAGCATATTCTTCATCATCCGAGTCAGAGGAATCACTGAGACCAGGCACACATCCGAGTCTAGATAGTGTGTGACAGGCCCAGGCATGATGGCCAGCAGCAACCCTTGCAGGTGTTGTGAAACTGACATCAGAGCCACCCAGTGCATGCACATACTCAGGCAATGGGTGAGAAGAGAAGGCATGTTGAAAGGCAACCTGCTCAACACCATGCACCACATAGGCACCTGGTGTGGTTCCAGAGGTATGATCTTCTGGATCCGAAGAGTCATCACCACGATGAGAAGAGCCTTCAGAGTCATAGCCACTGTGATCTGAACCGTCACTGCCATCAGACGAGGAGTCAAAGCCCCAATCATCCTCATAACCATATCCCAGCAAGGCCCAGAAGTCCTCAATCGCCTGCACCGTGTCCCGAGTGACCATGCTGAGCAAAGTAACCCATGACTGCAACTTCTCAAAGGACCCTCGTACCATGACCGGCTCCTTCTCAATCAGACGCTGCAGTAGACCGTGCTGCTCCGCCACAAGGTGCTTGGCACACTCCATCTTCACTTGGCACACCACTCTGCCAACAGCAGGAAAGTGAGGATCTTCCAGCACCTTCAATGCCCTGCCCGACACTTCCACAGAGCCACCCATGAACATACTATGCACACCTTGGACATCCGTTGTGTACCATGGCTGCCTGGGGGATATCTGATATCCAGTCCCAAGATGCTGCTCCCTTCCTGCTTCCCACAGGGCTTGGGTAGGCTCAAGCTTCCTCCCAGGGAGGGCCGTGCACAGAGTGTCAATGTACACAAACGAGTCGTACACTGGAGCCACCGGAAAGTACTTGTGCTTGTTCAACAAGAACCGATGCTTGTTGGGCACATAAGGGTGTGACTTCTTACCATGCTTCTTCAATGCAGAGTGCCCTCTCACAGAAGCATCAGACCTCCACCGACAGACACCACTCACAGATTGGCCCTCACCTCCAACTGGGAAAGAATTCTCAGAAGGTGTAAGTCCACCCAGAACTGCATAGTAGTTGTACAGGGAGACACCAGTATAGTCTTCCCCAATGTAACCAGAGATAAACTGGGGCATGTCCTCAGAGAAACAGGTAACCACACTGTCCAGCTCACAGATTGCATACAGAGCCTCCCCAGAAGCATCCACACCAGGGTCCTGCTGAGCTTCAGTGACAGCAGCCGCACGATTGGGTAGCTTCCCATGCTTCTGGTAGTCCTGGACCCTCTTCATTATCGCGTCCCTCCTCTTGGGATTCTTCTTGAGGAACTCCTCCCGCTTGCCCTCGTTAGTCACAAAGCATTCCTTGGACGAGTGCCCAGTCATATGACATATGGGGCACGGAACCTTCTTGAGCATCACAGTACGTTTCTGCTCCTCCTGCTTGCGCCTGTCCTCCACGATTCCAGCACCCGTCTCCGTAGCTGCCGCTGAAGTAGCTATAACGTTGTCGAAGTGGTCACACACCGCGTCACTCAGCTCCTGGAACGACGGCATCTTGTTCTTGGGGTACATAGAACGTACCAAGACATACGCCGGGTTCAAGAATTTCAGCACCATAGCCACAAAGACCGCCTCCAGGCTGGCAACATGAAATTTCTCACCGGTCGGCAGGAATTCGCTCGTGCACGCATATTCCTTCACCCTGTCGAGAAGTTGCCGCGCACTCAGAAAGAACGGCAGTGGGTTAGCAAGCGACGCAAACTTCTTCGTGTCATCAAGCAGAGCCTGGACCTGCCTCACAAAGTACGCAGGGCCCGTGCTCCGACGCATTTTAACTAACTGCCGCCAGGCCAATATACCATTCGCCTCCTCGCTGTACGTCTGCACAACCGCATTTGCCGTCTTGGAAGTCACGGCCGACAGAAAGTCGTGAAACAACTGATTCGCTGCCACAGAGAAGTGCTCGTCGTTCTTGACGTCCTCCAAGTCGCGCGCGTCAGATAAGAGCAACGCCAGCGCCCGGTGACGCAAACATGGCACAATTTTACCGCGGAATTCCAGCCACTTGCTGTCATTTTCTGCGTCCTGACCAGAATAAAGTTGGTCAGACTTGAAACTCTTCAACATTTCCGCCAGAGGAGGCAAAGGTACGCCCGCAGTACCACCCGCAACGCGAGAGTGCATACCAGAACTAGACATACCGGATTTCGCGGCCTCAGGAGACGCAACAGCTTCTCCTGTCCCCACATTTTGATTCGCAGCCAACTGGGGCACTGTCTGTGCCAGGACCTGAACCATCTTCATAAGCTCATTTATACGCGCGTCTTGCTGCAAAGAGAGCTGTTGTTGTCGCTCATCGATAAGAGCTGTCAACGCCGCAGAGTCCTCCCCAACTGAAGTTCCACCTTCCGACATCACTTCCGAGATATCGCCGTAAGTAGATTCCACACCCAGTCCTGGTGGGGTCCGCCCCGCAAGCTTGGCCTTGTCTTGTCCCATACTCATTTCCGAAAAACGCGCAGCAAAAAAATTGCGTGATACAACCGTAGGTTAACACTTACTGTGTAGTAAGTGGGCCCATAACCTGTAGGATTTCGAGAGTTTCGGTTACACAAAAGCAAGCGTAAACTTTCATTATCAAAAGATATATCAGTTCGTAGCTCGAAACGACACGAACATTTGCGCGCCATCATTACTGATTGGGCGATTAGGCGATCTTATGTGAAAGTTCACGAAACAGACTCCTACGTGTCACTGTCGTGTTCATACCGACCGCAGTGACACTCCTGACTACTACAGATGGAGTCATTACGCACTTCCCGATGGTCATCAGTGATCTGACGGCCACGATTAGTTCAGCAGATCTACAGATCTAGATCTAAGGGTTCCACAGGGTTTCTTTAGGGTTTGAGCATCCTGACTACTGTACAAGGTCTAGATAGTCATGCTTTACACCAAACTGATCAGCAGCACTTGCAGATTCCAATACTGGGTGAGCTTGAGCTCGTATCTCGAGCCAGGCAGTGAGCGCCTGTCGCTATTGAGGGATTGCCCTACATATGGGAGTATCAATGCCCACTGTCCACTGTTCACTGAGGTACGTGCTGTCACTGGGAAGGAGGACTCTGAGGAGGCCATGATTTGTGGGCGCGCTATTGCACCGCATGCTCAACCCTACTGCGTGGTCCTCCTCACCAACTTCACCATCATGGACCTACCTGCTGGAGATGTGCAATTTCCACCTGCACACACGTGCCTGGGTGTTAAGGCTGCAGAGACACCCACTGTGCAGAGCTCCCTGCTGCCTGAGGGAGTCACTGAGCCGAAGAGTCACTCTCAGGTCCTGACTTCACCTGACTGTGCTGAATGGCTCGACTCCATCCAGGATGAGCTAGAGGCACTGGTGCAGATCAAGAAGGCTTTACTCATGATGGACGAGGAGGATGTACCTGCTGGGGTGAAGCTGCTGGACATGTCCCTTGTGCTCAAGGTGAAGCTGGACAAGCACAGGCAGCTCCGGAAAAAGGAAGAGCCGGATATGTGTGCGGGGTAATAAGCAGGAGTATGGAGTGGACTATTATGACACTTTTGCGCCATGCACACAGCTGTCATCGGTCAGGATTGTCATCACCCTGGCCCTGAACCTTGGCCTTGTGGTTTACCACATGGATGTGGACACTGCCTTTCTGAACTCGGTGCTTGAGGAGGATCTGTATGTTCGCCTTCCCCGAGGACTGGTCTTTGGGGGGCACAGGTGTGCCAAACTGCTGAAGGCAGTGTATGGACTGAAGCAGGCTGGTAGAGAGTGGTTTGACACCTCCGATGCCTTCATCATGGGCTATGACTCCAGGATGCAAAGGAGTGACGTGGAGCCATGTCTGTACTTCATCCGGATGCCGCTCTCCAGGTCATCATTCTGGCCTACCTAGATGATTACCTGGTGGCCACCAATGACAAGTCATGGTATGACACCTTTGTGACCGCTTTCCACACACAGTATGCATGCAAAGATCTTGGAGTGCTGGACTTGGTCATGGGTATCGGAGTGCGCTGGGGAAGTGGCACAGCATACTTATCTCAGTCTGGCTATATCTCTCAGATGATCAGCACCTATGGCCTGGATGAGGCCAAGCCAGCGAGTTTGCCGATGTCACCTGGCACTGCGCTGACTCCTGCTGATGGTAAAGGATCCATGCCTTACCGAGCTCTTCTGGGGCAGCTGCAGTGGGTGGCTCGCTGCAGTCGGCCTGACATTATGGCAGCAGTATCAGTCCTGTCGAGGTTCTGCGCTACGTATGGTCCAGAGCACTTTGTGGCCCTGAAGCAGGTGGTCAGATATCTGAAGGGCACCAGGGAGTACGAGCTGGTGCTGCGCACTGCCTCCGTGACTGGGGCGTGTGGCACTGGACCAAGCAGACCGTTGCCTCTCTCCATCTACACCGATGCCGACTATGCTGGATGCAAAGTGACCAGAAGAAGTACGTCAAGTATCGCTGTCTTCCTCTGTGGGAGTCTGGTTATATTCTCGTCTATGATCCAGAAGTGTGTGTCCCTGTCTACTACTGAGGCCGAGATCATAGCCATGTCAGAGGGAGCTCGGGAGGTGAAGTATGTCCTCAACGTGCTGGACTCACTGGTGGACATATGCAGACCAGTACCCATGTACTGTGACAACCGGGGAGCTATCCATCTGGCCACTGACTACGTGAACAACTCCCGGTCCAAGCACATTGAAGTCAGAAATATGTACATCCGGGAGCTGGTCAAGGCCAAGGACACAGAGGCGCTGTACACTGGGACTGATGACAACACCTCTGACATCATGACCAAACCTCTGGCACTCCCTATATTCCGTGTACACAGAGAGCGACTGGGTGTCATGAACCTGCCTCGTGGTGATCAATAAGGAGCTGAAGGGGCACCATCCCCGTACCACTGGAGCTGGAGGGGCACCATCCCCATATCATTGGAGCTGGGGACTGAAGGGGCACCATCCCCACATCACTGGAGCTGGAGACTGAAGGGGCATCATACCCAAGAACTGGCATTAGCTAGACAGTCACCCTTTAGAAGGGGTATTGGAATCTGCAGTGTCTGCTGATCAGTTTGATGTAAAGCATGACTGTCTAGGCCTTGCACAGTAGTCAGGATGCTCAAACCCTAAAGAAACCCTATGAAACCCTTAGATCTAGATCTGTAGATCTGCTGAACTAATCGTGGCCGTTGGATCATATGATGACCATCGGCAAGACACAGTGTGTAATAGCTCGCGGCCCATCTTCTGATAGTGGGCCGGAGAGTTCATCGGCCCATCGCGGGCGTGTCACTGCAGTCGTTATGAACTCGACAGTGACACGTCACACTCTAATTAGTGAACTTTTGCAGCCCCCGACTTAGACTGCCCAATCAGTAATGATTGGGCGCCAATGTTCGTGGCGTTTCAAGCTGCGAACTGGTATATCTTTTGTGAACGAAAGTTTTCGCTCGCTTTTGCAAACTACCCTGTATAGAATTCCAACACCCTCCGCTCTGGGTGGAACAACTCACCCAGAATATTTGTGAAGGTAATGCAGGTGCTAGTGGAGTGCCTACGCTCACCCAGGTCACAAAGCGGTTGGAGGGAGGTGCGCAAGCTTCGGGTTGTCACCAAGGTGCGCAGGCGCTGCGGAGTTCGCAGGCGAGCTGGAGGATGCAGGCGCGCTGGAGGATGCGGGCGCGCGGACCACCGGGAGCAAGGTGCACGCGTGCTCTAGAACATGGACGACTTGCTCGTGCTGGCGGCCAGCAAGGTGGAGGCGCTCAGAGAGTGAGAGCTGGCGCACCGAGGCTTGTCAAGACTCGGCATTGGGCGGATCAAGACGAAGGGACACTCTGGAGGTGATGGTGACCCTCATGCAGGATCAGGTGCACTCTCCGCTGTCCATGTCGCTTAGGGCAGTGCAGGCGAGGTGGAACGCCCAGCTCACGAGGCTGTGCTCGATGGGACGCACGGCCCCGTGCGCTGCAACTGAAATTGTGGCAATGAGATGACGGGCGCGAAAGAAATTCATGTAACCCTACAACCTAATTGGTTGTTATCGCAATAACAACCGTGCAGTTGGATGCAAGAGACCTGCCTGCAATGTCTGTAAATGGAGCGCCACAAGGGATGGGCAGCCTCTCCGCAGACTCTCGCTAGCTCCCCCCCTTGGGTGGAAGCAAGTAGAGGGGACCCAGAAAAATAGTATATCTTACCTATGTGTTCCCTCACATCCGCCACTGGCACCTTCTTCGCCGTGGACTTGTCACCCATCGCTTGCATCGGGTGCGCTGCCACGTAGGCCTTGTACGGATATAAACTCTGCCAAGATCCCTCCCCTAACGCCTCACTTTTGCTGTGCAGTCATTAGGTCCCCACTCTGGGCAGAAGCTCTGCACTGAAACAAGAAGAAAAATCAACACTCCTTACGGGATGTAAGGTGCTGGGCTCCCTGGACCCATTGCACTTATACTCCTTGTGTCTCACCAAGTGCAGCCGTAGCAAGGGGCGCCCCTACGCTCACTGCTGGTCACCGAGTGTTGGGATAAGAAGGGGTGCCCCTACGCTCATTGTGAGTAACCAAGCATGGCCCCAAAAGGGCCGCTCTTACACTTAGCGCTTGCTGAAGCTCGTCGACTTGATTGCGATCGTCGGTGTAGCGGCATGCCTGAAACCACAATTCCAACACCAAATGCGATCACGATTCTCATTAACCCTTCCGCTCAATCCGAGATGCGCCCACCCCCGTCTTTGCCCTTCTCTTCCACTCCGAGATACGCCCGCCCCGTGTTTGCC
>LGRX02003566.1:0-61819 GCA_001247695.2 Cymbomonas tetramitiformis
ACCTAGCTTTTCTCTAGATGTCACCCTGCTGAAAAGTGGGTTGAGCCCCTTTGTGGGCGCGCTATAGCAGAGGGAGTAGCCCCTGGTGTTTTCACTAGCCTGCTTTGCAGGGATACCGCACTCTCAGGACTTTGTCCCCTTTGCTAGCGTAAATGTTTTATTATTGTTTTATTATTATTATTTCCCCTGTTCTATGAATTATGTTGGAAATATTGAATTTCGACGGTACTACACCATGTCATGCGCATATGCGGCGATTGATCCGGCTAGTATTATATTAACACCTTAAGGGCGAATTGCCATACTGCTCATACTGATCCTGTTTTCCAGGAACTTATTTTCACGTTTTCGGCAATAACTCAAGTTCTAGACATCCATTTGCCACGATTCTTCGCATATCTTATATTGCGGAACTAGGTGGATGATATGACACTTCATTATCACTCGCACCGTATGTGCACACCTGAATATATGTGACCCATCATCGCCATACTTAAGGAAATTCTGTTGAACCGCTGTTGGGGGCATTTTTGGGCATGCGCCATGAACATGCTACCACTATTGACTTGCTGTTATGAGTGGGCGATGACGTATCATGGTGTATACCAATGGGGGAAAATACCATATCCTTGATCTGAAGCCTTTAGAGCACTCTCCATAGAGTACGCTTTTGTCACCTGGCAGCAGAATACCCCTGCACTTTCCACAAAGTCCCCCACTCGATAAACCGAGTTTGGTGGGCATTGAAGGGTTGAGGGACCTCGCCCAAGTCCCCAATATGGACACTAATTGCTGAAATCTGTATAGGCAGCCCTGACTGGGAGTCCCGGTGCAGGCCCCTATGACAGATTCCTAGGACCAACACTGGACTACTGACTGATCTGTAGGTTCGTACTGTGACACACGCTGTGTCACAGGTAGGCTAGACACCGAGACCGTCCGAGACCGTTCCGGGTATATCTAGCTTAGGGTTTATTTATCTTACACAGTTTATCCACACGAGTACGGGACTTTCTGATATCTAGTGTACTTGGATATTCCGGTAGGTCGTGGCCCCATCCACGTTTTCATTCCACTTGCTATCTTGGCCATGATTGGCTAAGCAGCCGCTTGAAGAGGTGGTGCGCACTTGCGCGTTTGGGTGCGACTAGGATTTGGACATGATTTTACGGTAGACGTATTTTGCGGCTGCGAGTCATGGACACCGCGCGTTGCTATTGCTTGGGATTGGCAATGTTCATTTGCGTTACTTTACCTGCCCTGATCACGCTGGTTTACGTATTTTGGGCTGGTGCTCCGGACACCTTCGACCACGCCGACATTTGCAAGTGCCCTTCGCTCTTTTCGCCGCTCCGCACGTTCTGCCGTTACGTCATCCCTCCATTTCCGCCACAACACCCAAACGTGCTACCGCGCATCATCTTTTCTCTGGCTTTCAGAAGAATGGCGACATCTACACGAGCTCGTAAACGCCTATTGAAAGACTCCGACTTGGACGCCTCTATACGGCTTATAGATGCGGTTCGGGACACCCCAACCGCTAGCACCCCGCCTGTGGTGCCCCCTAATCCTTCCAGCAACTCCGACGCCGCTGTCGCGTTGCGGAAGCATCTCGTTGACCAACACGCTGCGGTCGACGTGGTCTACAAGGGGAGACTACATCGGGCTTGGGCCAAGGGTATCCGCGAGGATATCCTTGGTTCCAAGAAACATCATTATCGTGGTACCGACGACACCGACCGCCTCTCCGAGTTGGTGGTGCAGCTTCGGACCGAGTTTGAGTCCGCTGGGCTGGACTTGGCCCCCTTTGACCTCGACGCAGGGTAGAAGTCTTACCGTGGCGGGCCGGCCCGGGGCCGCAGAAGCTCGCTCCGGGCCGAAACCGGGCCGAAGGGGCTTTCGCCCCCGGGCCGCACAAAAATATGAGCCGGCAAAACTTCGGCCAAAAATATAGGCATTTTATGCCACTTTTTATCAAACCCCCATACTTAATTTCAAAATTTCGCGCCTGCGGCGGGCATTGTTCTTCCTTGACCGTTTTGGCCGAAAGCGGGCCAGCGGAATTATAGTTTACGGGCCGTAAAGAATTTGGGAAGACTTCTACCCTGCCTCGACGACCCCACCTCTTTGGTTATCGAGAAGGTTAATGGACTGCTCTATGACGTCTTGGCCCTCGTCGTGGAGCGCAACTCTGTGGCCGACACCTGGCTTCATGGTACGGACTCTTCGGCTGACCGAGATGGACGTCGTGCCCTCATCGACATCATCAAGGGGAGCGTGCCGACGGTCCTTCGCGAGAGCCACCAGCAGGAGCATGCGGCGCTTCGTTATCCCGCGGGCGTTGACCCGCAGCCGATCTTGGCTCGTGAGCAACGTCTGGTGCGGGATAACCGCGCTCCTGACTGGCAGCCCACCGACGAGACCCGTAAGTTGTCCCTCTACAACCGCCTCGACCCCGTGTTCTACGCGGCGGTGAAGGTGCGGTACCCGCTTGCGGGTGACCTTAGCGGGGTCACTCTCCGCTCGCTCCAGGCGCTCGTCGTGGCCATCTTTCAGGCCTGGGCGCAGTCGGATGATGGGGCGGCAGTGCGTGAGAAGCAGACACTGGGGGCGGGCGGTAAGCCCTCCGCCCTTATCACGTCTTCTGAGTACGCGGTCCTTCTCGACGAAATCGCCGCCTTGAAGGCGCTTGTGCAGGGCAATCGTGCGGGCGCGGCTCAGCGACAGCAGCAGCCGCAGCCGCGCGGTAAGCAGCATCCGCGAGGCCATCGAGTGGGTGTGCACCCGGCACCGTCTGTGGGGTTCGACAGGGACAGCATGAAGGCCAAGCCCCTTTGCCACCGTTGCCGCAAGGCGGGCAAAGGGGACGCCTATCACGCGTACCGCGACTGCCCTCTTGGTGGGCGCCAGCATTCGTCGGCCACGGCAGCGGCCTTCTGCATTCCTATTGAGGAGGAGGATGCGGAGGGTCTTCACACCCTGGCACTTGTGCAGGTTTTCCAGGAGGCTGCGGATGATGGACCGGAGGCCTTCGCCCGTGCGGCTTCGGCTTATGGTCCCCCCGCTGTGCTTTCCGCGGGCGGGATTGGCGGCATCGACGTGTCGGCCTACGGATTCAGCGTACCGCCTCCGCCTTCTGGCGGGACCGACGACGAGGACATCTTGCGGCGGCTTGATGCCCTCACCTCTGAGGTTCAGGCCGCCCAAGAGCAGGTACATTACACTCACGCATCCTTTGTTCCTGGGAGTGCGGTTGAGGAGCATGCATCGGCTCTGGTGTGTGGCCCTGCCGCTGCGGCGGGGATCACACCGGAGGGGCAGGTTCCGGCAGGTGGTGCGGCGGCATCGGCATCCGCCGTGCCGGCCCCTGCTATGCCTGTTTCGCAGGTAGAGGATGTACAGCCCGCGCCAGTTCAATCGGCGCGGGTGACCACCACGGAGGCGACGCACGGTGAGTTCGGAGGCTTCGTGCAGACGGTGAATCACGCCACTGTCCACCCGTCTGACCTGACGGGCTACGACACCGACGACTACGAGGACTTTGCCGACGGCAGCTTCCGGCTGAAGCCGCGGGGCTCGCCTCCGTCGGCCAATCATGTTTCCGGGCCACCCGTGGGCGAGCAGAGGACCTACGGTTGTGGGAAGCCGCCCTGGGGCTTCCCTGCCACGGTTGGTCCGTGGGGCATTCCTTTCCTCCTTTCCCTCGTTCTTTGCATCTCGATCATGGGAGTGGCAGCCGTGCCCGACGCTCGGTCGGCTACGGAGATGCCTTCGCCTGGTGGTGATCTCGATTGGGAGGCTCCGTCATTTTTCTCTACGAATGATTTTCTTGATCCGGTGATGACGGCTCAGGGTCTCCTATTGCCTGACGATGTGCCACAGCTTCAGCCGCCCGAGCCTCCTGACACTTTGAGCTTTTTAGCATTTCAGGATTTGGCTCAAGCGGATTTGGGTATTGACATGGCATTCTACTACGGCATGGCCTTACATGAGAGCGGTCCTCTTGATGCGGGGCACTATTATGGAGCTGGTTACTTTACTTCCTACTATGGGATGGACTTCCGTGAGGCCACCGCTGGCTACTTTGGTACTGTCGATTGACCTCTTGCTCACTCTGGAGGCACACCGACATGGTGGTGTGCAGAACTCCTGTGACCTCAAAGACTTCTTCAATCTTCATCTTGCTTTGACTACTTTACAATCTTCAAACTGACTTGCTAGCACGGCCTTTCAGTAGTTTAGCGGACCTTAATTGCCTGTGAGTTTTGCTCTTGTGCTAGCTAGAGGGTTCTAATTTGTGTATCAGAATGCACAGTTAGATTAGCGGTTAGGCCTTGTCACCCTGGCTCCTGCCCTAACACTTACATCTTACATTTTCTGACTCTCCTAGCCAGTCACCACCCACAGTGCTGGGGTGGTGTGCTGAAATCTGTATAGGCAGCCCTGACTGGGAGTCCCGGTGCAGGCCCCTATGACAGATCCCTAGGACCAACACTGGACTGCTGACTGATCTGTAGGTTCGTACTGTGACACACGCTGTGTCACAGGTAGGCTAGACACCGAGACCGTCCGAGACCGTTCCGGGTATATCTAGCTTAGGGTTTATTTATCTTACACAGTTTATCCACACGAGTACGGGACTTTCTGATATCTAGTGTACTTGGATATTCCGGTACTAATACTTCATAAATATCCAATAGTTGACTACCGTGGTAGTTATGGATGTTTCCACCCTCATACTGATCCCATACTGCTAAAAACGAATTCGCCCTTACGGTGTTAAAGGGCGTACACAATTAGTTTTGGTCATACCCTCGAGGGTTAACAACATACGCACCAACCCGAGCTCGTGTAGCAAGGCCTAGAGTTGTCGGTACCCGAGATCCTTGTGTAGCATTTTAATTAAAATTATGTGAAAGCACCCACCCAAACCACTCTTAAAGCATCGACATTTCAAGCAAAAAAATGTTATAGATAATTCAAAAGGGTCATAGATATTGCCCCAAAGCATATGCCGGGCCACTATATACGATATACAAGGTCGCCATGCCCATTTGCGCTAGATCCTCGTGTGGGAGGATCTGGATTAAGGATAGTAGCCAAGAAGCTACAAGCAACAAGCGAGGGCTTATAAGGATTTCGTAGTGGTAGCAACCTGCGCCACGTCGGATTTTCTGAAGACTGCTGCGTTAGAGCGTTACCTCTAGGGCTGCTGGCCGCGTCCCAGCCGTCGCGTCGGTGGCATGCCACAGTTCACATTGCCACGTGTAACTCTCTCAACGTTGCTGGCAGAATTTTATTAGATTGGACCTAATTGCACCTAAACAAGCCTTCACTTCAAATACCCGGTTACCACTTCATCCAATTGAGTTGCCACAATCTCTTGATATGTCCAATAGAAATTCATGGTCGTTCCATGTGGATACACCATGTCAGACTAGTTTCGCTGCCAATGAAGCTGAGCTGTACTATTCTGTACCAGGTCATACCAATTACAGTACTATTATATAAATAATATTTATTCTCAATATTCACCCTTGTATATCGAAACCATCTACAGACCTGCGCACGCCAAGTAAGATTTTCAAGTAAGATTATCTTAGATTTATGCTGAGTCTGCTTCATCTGTTGCAAGTCTATTGGTTGAAAGAATACAGAAAGTCCCTTCATGCCTGCTAGACCAATTCAAGAAGAGAAATGCACTTAATAGCAATTCTGACCATCGATCAATTCTTTTACGAATATAGTATAAGAAGTGAATTTAGAGAATCACTATACTGATTTTCTAAAGTGGAACACTTCTTAGTCCAGCGAAGGAGCGCTTGCTTGGCACTTGTTTTCGCGAAAATTTTTCCATAACTCGCAATGTATATGCTCTAGAGAGACAGTGCTGCAGCAGATCTCGCTGGAAGACATGTCG
Organism: Cymbomonas tetramitiformis; assembly: GCA_001247695.2. Lineage (NCBI taxonomy): Eukaryota > Viridiplantae > Chlorophyta > Pyramimonadophyceae > Pyramimonadales > Pyramimonadaceae > Cymbomonas > Cymbomonas tetramitiformis. The sequence continues at coordinate 5,921 of LGRX02003566.1, forward strand.
CTGCCCTCAAATCGTGACGCGATCCCTTACAATTTTGGCTTTAATGTCATGCACACAGGCATGATCGGAAGTCCAGATCCCAACAGCATGTCACAGTGGGACCCGTATTCTATGGGTGCATTCCATTTGCATCACCCTGCAATGCCTGCAATGGTGCGCTTCCCTTGGATTGCGCCGTTCATTCTTCAACATTCACGGTGCCTCTCCAGCAGCTCAAGGCGCACCTGCTTGTCCTCCAAAGGTCTCCAAGTGCCACAAAACTATTATTCCTGGGGTTGGTTCAACGGGTGAACCTCTCCAAGCAAACTCATAAATAACTTATATTCACGAGACACAACAGCTCCGGCTTCCGCGTCGTAACAGAAACGTAAACGTACGTGAGGATCGCAACGTCGATTTGAGCATGCACGCTCTCTTTGCGCCCGGCAAACGCACCTTGCCTGACTAATTTACCCTAACAAGCAAGTGCATTTCTGTATGTGTATCTTACACGTGTGCGCTCCCTCGAAGCTCCCCTGTTAGAAGACCCAGGTGCGCTACGCTGCACTTTGAGCTGATAGAGATATGTTCCATGCTAACACGGTCAACATACGATCGTTCCTGTAAACAGAGCCTTCGATCTTTCAATCCGGAGTAGCTAGAAAAGTAAAACAGCTCGAGGATCGAGGCCCTTGAGAAGCAGATAGCAGCACGCGCTTTGTCTTTCCGGCCGCGGGCGCAGCTCATGTTCCTTGCGTCACACTCTCAACCCGCGTGCACCGGCGCGAACAGCGATTGGAGGAAGACGCCGCAAAAATAACTTTGCTCTCCGAGAAGTTTCTTGTAGCGTTTGCATCACGCTGATAGATGGCGAAGCCACGCGGATTCGGTGGCACACCGCCGGGCCAAGCGGAGTCGGAGACGCCGGTGGCAGTGAGGCGACTCGACGCTAGCTCACCTTTGCCTCTGCTTTGGATATGCGCAGGTTCACACACCTTTCGGCTCTGCACCTGATCTGTACGGAATACATCCCCCGCTGCAACACTTTCCAATCGGCTGCCCCGGCAACGCCTTCAGCCCCGGACTTGGTGGAATGCACACCCCAGTATTTCGTCCCAAGGCTGCCGTTCCCATGGCAATTCCCTCCCAGCCGACAAGCTCCGCTTCACCCAGTGTGCCTCTGGGTACCTCCCCGGCCGCGTTAAGTTCTGAGGGGATAGCCGCGCGGAGCCCGACGGTCACGACGTTTGGCAGCGCCCCGGCGTGCCTATCCGGGTCGTCAGGCTCATCACCCATGGCGAACGCGCGCGGCGTGCTCGGGGTGAGCCCAGTCGGTATGAGCAAAGTGCAGAAGCCGAGCTCTGCCAAGAAGTCGAGTTACAAGGCGAGCTCCCAGGTATAAGCACACTGCGTGGAGCTGTCGCTGTTCCTTCAAGGTCGCCTGTTCGCTGCGCCCCCGATATGCACAGTCTCAAGCATCACACCGCCCCTAGTGCCCCAACAACGATGCTGCAACCAGAGTCAACCGTGGCGGCTGATCAAAGGGCTCGAGTGCGTCTTGTCCCTGTTGTTGGACTGCCATGTGGACCTCTCAAGAATGAGTGTCGCATCTCTGCCCGTGGATACCCGACCACCTTGAAACCTTCAACTGTGCTATGGATCAGCTGCCTTCCCGCGTTCACAAGTCGTCTTGCGACGGGAGGCCAGGTTTTGAAGCAGCCGAAGTCGTGCTACCGAGGTGTGAGGCAACGCCCATGGGGCAAGGTCAGTCCTGGAACCTCCGTGCTGCGCTGCTTTTCCCCTCGAATGCGTTCTTGAAACATCGCTCATTTTGAGCAACAATGACAAGCAACAAATAAACAAAACGCAGCAGCCCTCAGGCAATGAGTGCCTTTCCCTTCGAATCCTCATCGCGAATCGATGTGTTCCGGGAGCACCATGCGAAATTCCGAATACACAGCCTGGGACACCATCGGATGTGAGACAAAATTGCTTGTGGCAAGTGCTCATTCTGCGGATTGGCCACCCCTCAGGCAGATGCGAGCACCAATGCGCTGCATATCCTCAAGGCATCATTCGCATCAGGCCTTCCGGTCTACCTTATGGTATTCACACTCTGTGCACGGGTGGGTGCATGCAGTGCACAATGCACACTTGGAGGGTGCTGCCCCTCACATAATTTGCAGTAATGATATCCTCTGCACATACCTTGCTGGCCTTCTACAGTTGTCAGAGAGCATACACTGAACAAGCACACACCAAATGACCTCCGTCGCCTCGAAGGTCGACTTGCTGCGATGCCACATCTCCGAAAGGCATTCCAAAGTGCTCTGTATATCGCACATGTTCATGCCACATACCTCAAAGCTTCCGGTGAGAGAATCGTTTGCAGTGCAATCAACTTTTGCTGGGAGCTTCGCCCCCTTTGCTCAACGTATATTAGTCTTGTCTCCTTGTGCATACCCTACAAGCCTTGCTCACAGCTAATGCGCCTTCTTCCCTTGTGCTCAACTAGGGAGCCCCGCTCCCCTCTGCGCTTGACCAGGGAGCCCCGCTCCCCTCTGCGCTCGACCAGGGAGCCCCGCTCCCCTCTGCGCTGGACCAGGGAGCCCCGCTCCCCTCTGCGCTCGACCAGGGAGCCCCGCTCCCCTCTGCGCTTGACCAGGGAGCCCCGCTCCCCTCTGCGCTCAACCAGGGAGCCCCGCTCCCCTCAGCCTTCTCGGGCGCAGGCACCACGACTTGAGCCTGAAAGGTTTGCTCGGGGCTGGGGCCGCGCAGTTTGCAGCAGAGATTCGGGATCCAAATCGCGGAGCTCGCTTATGGTTGGGCACTTATGACACCGCAGAGGAGGCTGCACACGCGTACGATGCTGCGGCGCGTTCCATACGAGGCGATGCAGCGGTGCGCCCTTTTGGCTTTGGTGGCTGCCTCAATCTACAGTGAGCGCGCCTCGCCACCGCCTGGCAGCAATCTACAGTGAGCATGCCTCGCCACCGCGCGGCAGCAAACTGCGGTGAGCGCGCCTCGCCACCGCCATGCAGCAATCTACGGTCAGCATGCCTCGCCACCGCCCGGCAGCAATCTGCGGTGAGCGCGCCTCGCCACCGCCATGCAGCAAGCTGCGTTGAGCGCGCCTCGCCACGCCATGCAGCAATTGGCCGTAAGCGCACCTCGCCACCGCTTGGCAGCAATCTATGGTAAGCGCGCCTCGCCATCGCCTGGTAGCAATCTGCGGTCAGCACGCCTCGCCACCGCCCGGCAGCAATCTACGGTAAGCGCGCCTCGCCACCGCCCGGCAGCAGTCTACGGTGAGCGCGCCTCGCCACCGCCATGCAGCAAGCTGCGTTGAGCGCGCCTCGCCACCGCTCGGCAGCAATCTACGGTGAGCGCGCCTCGCCACCGCTCGGCAGCAATCTACGGTGAGCGCGCCTCGCCACCGCCTGGCAGCAATCTACGGTAAGCGCGCCTTGCCACACTTGGCAACAATCTACAGAAAGCGCGCCTCGCCACCGCCATGCAGCAATCTGCGGTGATCGGCGGCCTCGCGGTGAGCGCGCCTCGCCGTGGCCTGTAAGGCAGAGCGCGCCTCGCGGTGGCCTGGAGGCGGAGCGTGCCTCGCGGTGGCCTGTAAGGCGGAGCGCGCCTCGCGCATGTGTGCCGGCATGGCTTTACCATTTGGCTCAGCAACCGGTTTTATGGTTGTAATCTAAAAAGAAAACGATTGGAGCAAACGAGCTTATATGCTTTAGAGCCTTCCCACTTGAGCTTTTCTGGTTGCTGTTTGTAGGTGACGAACTTCCCGAGGGCGGAGCCTGAGAGTGAAACCGCAGCCGCCGCCAGCTCCCTTGATCCAAGCGTGCAGCACTCCACTTCACCTGCGATCAATTCACCTGTGATCACTTCCCTCGTTACAACGGATCTCAATGCCTCGCCTTCCCAGATTGAGAGCCCAGGCATTTGCAAGCAACCAGCGCCTGATCCAACGCAGGAGCCGACAGCAATTGGTGAGATCTGACGGATCCCTTGCAGTTCACCCTCTCAGCTCTTGCATGCCTGAAGCGTGCGGTTGCCACTCAACATTTAGTCTACAGATCTGCACGTGCTGGAATCCCTCCCCCCTTCGAGGCTCAATGTGGAGGGGCTCAGAAAACTAGCGAACGGTCCTGTGGGCTGCAGACCTGCAAAGTTTTTCTGCGCAGACTGCACCAAACAGCTGATATAAAGAGCTCTCAACGTGCCGAGCACTTTTGTACCACATTGCATAGTTTATGCCAAGGCCTCGCCCAGGGTGAACTTGACGCATAGGAACGTACGCACAGTATTGGCTGCTGTCTCTTCAACACATCTCTGCCATCTGCGCTCACTGCAAAATTCCTATATGCAGTGTCCTTGGCCACATCATGTGCAGGTTTTACCTTGGGGCATCCGGTCAAAAGGGAATGCGTGCGATCCAAATCGAGCAGGCAGGCAGCCCAGAGCGCTCAGGGTTTGATCTGAGGCGCTGCACGGCTGGCAGAGAAAGAGGACATGCAGCTAGCGGAAGAAGCTGAGCTGTTGCTCTTGCTCCGAGAAGGCGACAGCCGCTGCCAGTTTGCCATCGATAGCGATTGTGACATGGTGTGTTGCCCTATCCATGGTTTCATCTGGAACTTCGGTACCTTCTTGAGTTAAGGCCTTCCGCTGCACCAAGTGTAGGTCATAGCTGCGCCAGAGAGCGATGCAAATGACCCCCTGAATCTTGGGTGCGCACCTTGCGCAAATGAAGATCAGAATGTCCATCATGGCAGCCCACACCTCGTTGCCCTGCCAGCCCCCACGCATCTGCAAACTGCCTTGCTGCATGTTTACTTGTATTAGCACACATATCAGTAGACCGCATTCACGTCTGACTAGCACTCATGACAACTTGGCTCATCGAATAGGAATCTGAAGTAGCACTCACAGGAACATTGGGCAGTAAATTTGCTGCGCTGCATATTACCATGTGCGCTGTACAGTTAATCACGTCCTGGTCATGCCAACCACACTCTTCGTGCTGATGCTGGTGTAAGTGAGTCGCACTGGGTCACTGCCAGTTCAAGCAAGGTTCGACGCAGGTAGGTATTGAAGTGTGTGCAGGATCAGGATGGAGAGAGCTCTGGACAATGTACCCAATCCCTAGATTTGCGGGCCAGTTCTACGCGGCAAGGAACAGATGTAAGCAAGAGCAAATCCACACTTCCCACACGTCCACCGTCCGCCCGCCGCGCTGCCATGGCCGAAGCCAGAGCAATAAATACTTCTTCCATGTCTACAATGCAATTATCAAGGCGACAGCAGGCTCTTGATCAAACGTAGGCGTAGACGTCCCGAAAATATTTGGAGAAAAGAAATACAGCAATGCGTAATTTGCATCTCCACAAGTTGTATATTTCATTACCTGATGCAATAATGAGCTCGCAGTTATTGTATACGAAACGATCATTTTGCGTACGTAGTTTCATGCACATGCAGAGAGAGAATAAGCTAAATATGTTGAAGCTGATTTAATTATTGACTCATTTGGCTGTCATCGCATGATCTTCTGTCATCTGTCGCTTTGAACCAACTCTTACTGAACATTGTACAACTCTTTTGAGAAGTACATTGCTGGCATGGAAGCCATATAGTTAAGCAGCATGGTATCTATTTGACCCCGGATCAGGAGACGAATCACGTTGTAACTATGCATATTTGCGTCAGGCAAAGGCTAGAGTATTGGTAGTAGGTGTTCAGATTGGGCCGCTGTCATCAACTACCATCAGTGCGTCTACGCCGGAACCCGCTACACAACCACCCAAATTACACTGAGAGCTGCTGCATTATTCCTCATCCTTACACGTAAAGTTCGGTGCGTGTAGCTGCTTGCTGCTCAACAGCGTTAACCAACTGGGCGACTGCAAGTAGTCTATCAACACGGTTTATTTGCTGAGCAGCAAGTTGACATCTTCGGGCAGGGGCAGCCTCGTTGTTGCTCCCGACTTCCTGCTCACCCAGCACAAACAATGAAAACCACTCCTGTTTGCTGCTCTGTTACAGCGGTGTTGGATAACGGTTGATTCGACTCATCTGACTTGAAGGGGCTTGCATGGTAGTAGCGCGAGATCAATGAAATTCTCAGCGCCAAGGATATGCTCGCCCTTAGCTGAGAGCTACCTCCTTCACCATAGACACGGCTCGCCGTGTCCCAACGGCATCTCTTCTTAGAATCCTGCTCACTGTTAGCTTGCCCAAAAAGGTTCCGTCGATTGGATGCACCGAAGATTCTTTAGCGGCATCACGCAAGCTTAGCAATAAGTTCGATGCTAACCGAGTGCGCGCGCACGCACACACATACACACAAACACACACACAAGCCAACACACCCATAAGCACGAGCACACACACATGTGTGTGTGTGTGTGTGTGGGGCTTATCCTTGGTGTGTGTGTGTGTGGGTTCATAACCCGCAATCACAATGCTAAGCACACGCACACACACACACACACATATACTCTTACAATACCGTAAGCTGTCGATACATCATATATTATATCTGCACTCATAATTTCCGTGATGACGCCTCACGTGTTTGTGTGTGTTTGTGTGTGTGCCATACCGAACGGAATACCAGCCGTGGTGTGCGCAAGTAATAAGCTGCAAACACGCGGCACATGCATGTACCCGTATATGCACATGCAACAATTATTCCACATTTTAATAGATCAGTTACGGCACACCCCGTATAAATTCGACCAATGTATACACATAACAAATAGGATGCACAAGCTTAAGTGCATTATACTACTTCGTCCGCGCATCGGAGATCGCGTGCAAAATATACAATATGATGGCATCTCATTTAGCCTACTCCGCGCAAGTCGCCAGCGCACTTTGCGAAGTTCACACGTGTATAGCATCATTGTGTTAAACGAGATTGCCCGCATCGTTCTCCGGTGCTGCTGCATTTGATTGTGTGCGAATATTTACGATGCGCCGATTCCCACCATTTATGAAGAAATCATATGCTGGAGAGTCGTGATTGTGGCATATGATCAGAATTGTGTAAAATATGCTCGCTAGAACACCAATACTCAATAGCTGTATCGACACTAAGAATCATATACGGAAAATAATGAGATTGCCAGCATCCATCCTTTTTCAATACACGTTCCTTCGAAATGCTACAATCTTGTTCGATTTGCTGCAATGTCGTCATGCGATCAAGGAGGTCGCGTTACTTCTTCTCGCGATATCAAGCATGCAGTACGTAACATCGATCCGATGACGAGTTTCCAATGACGATGACAAGTTAACTGGCAATGTTGTATGCATGTTAGCATCCCGCCGCAAATTTAGTAGGCTTATTCTTACATCAATACATCGATGTTCCCGTGCACATGTGCACAGTATACGAGTGCATGAAGATATGCCTGTCTGTATAGCGAGATATTGGTTTACAGCTCGTTAGTGCTTCGTTGCGCATGAGCAAAGAATGCCTCCGTACTAATTGCTTCGTTGCGCATGAGCAAAGAATACCTCCGTACTCGACTGGTATGATCTCAGTAGAGAGCGAGATCGATATACCTTTGCATAAATGAGGTGTTTCATATATCACACTTTTCGATGGACTGAATTTTGATGATGCGAACCTGGTCAAATTATTTACCTTGCGGTCTTCACTCGTTTACCTTGCCTCGCTTCATGAGCAGCGGCGGCGGCAGCAGTGGCAGAATCACAACCTCGAACGAGGACTACCCACCCAGCTGTTCGAGACTCCTGACGGTGTACTCCACGACCTTCCGTGGCCCGTGCTGGTGGTGCATGCTCCCCCTACCCGACAGCTGGCGCCAAGAGTGCGGCATCCCCGAGTGGCGCCTCCGATAGTGCGACAGGGTAAGGCTGCTAAGACCCGCAATGCTTCGAGCCTCCCCACGGACGTTACATTCCTGGAGTCCCTGCACGATGAGTACGCACGTGCCGGCCCTCTTCAACAGCTGCGGGATGACATCCTTGCGGCCCCGCACCATGCCACGAGGGACTTCCGCATCGTCGGGAACGTACTGTGGCGTGTAGCCGCGGGACGGTACCAGTTGGTCCTCGGCGAAGACTCTCCTTTGCGAGAGTAGTCTTCAAGGATGCCCACGACTCCACCACTGCAGGTCACACTGGCCGGGAGAAGACGCTGGAAAGAGTTCTACGCAGGTTCTGGTGAAAAAATGCCTCCGAGGACGTGGCAGGATGGGTGGCCTCATGCCCTACGTGTCAAGCGGTTCGTCCCCGGGCATCCTACCCCGATGGATTGTTGAATCCGCACGCTATTCCTCAACGTAACTGGCAAGATGTGAGCGTGGACTTCGTTACAGGGTTGCCGCTCACCGCCGAGGGGAATGACGCCTTCGTCACCTTTACGTGCAAGCTGAGCAAAATGGTACACCTTGTGCCCATGAATTTTGGGGACAGCTCTGCGCAGACGGTAGCCCGCATCTACTTCGACGTGGTCTGGAGGCAGCATGGAGCCCCCATGAAGATTGTATGTGACCGTGACCCCAGGTTCCAAGACTCGTTCTGGCGTGAGCTAATGAGACTTATGGGGGTGCGGGTGGCTTCTACCACTCCGTACAACCCTCGTTCAGACGGGCAGGCGGAACACACCAACAGGGTGGTCGAGGACATGTTGCGCTCGTTCGTGGGTGCCAATCCGGATGACTGGGACCTCTTCTACATGACAAACGTGGAGTTTGCTATCAACGACTCGCGCAGTGACGTCACCGGATTCACTCCCTTTGAGCTATGCTACGGGGTGTCTCCAATGTCTCAGCTGGACCTTTTCCTGGAGGCTGCGACTCTCCCTCAGGGAGCATTTCCTCGCAAAATGACAATCGGCCCGCTTATTCAAAACGTTTAGGCCCGCTTTCGGCCAGACCGGCCAGGAATCTCAGTTCTTTCGGCCAAACGTCGGCCAGATCGGCCAGCACTTATTTCCCTTCAAATGCGCATGTAAAATGGCCCACTAATTGTCGATTTCGGATGCATCTATCTCTAGACTATGAACGTAAGAAACCCCCTCATTATTGTAAAGCCGCTTTCAATATTTTCTACGCACCAGTTTGGCTAATGTAACGAAAAGTGCGTATTTCGTGGATAACTGTTGAAGAAGAGCGCCCAATCGAGACTTGGCCAGCTTTCGGCCACGTGGCCCAGCCAATTTCATCAACAAATTTGCTATCGCGTGAATCGGCCCACCCAATAAAATCATTTCGGCCCACCATCGGCCAGGGTCCGTTTTTGAGGACTTCAGTCGGCCCCAGGCCGGTCAATTCCCATAGGAAATGTTCCCTGCTCTCCCTGGCTCTGCGCGACGAAAGGGGGGGGGTGGGTACCGCCCATGAGATGGCTGTGAAGTTTTCGTCGCACGCAGTTGCGGGACGCGCGTGGCCGCCTTGAGTTGGCTCAGCAGCGCCAGCGGGAGCAGTTCGACCGGCGTCACAAGCAGCATAGGTACGCAGTGGGGGATCTGGTATGGATCGAGGCTCGTCACCTGACGGAGAAGGTGATAGACCGTGCGCTGTGCCGGAAGCTCGGCAAGCGTTGGCACGGACCTGTAACTGTCGTGGAGTGCTTCTACAGCAATTTGCAGGCGGAGCTGGCAGAGGCGGACCGCGGGGCACCGGTGGCTTATCGGTTGGCTCTACCACCGCATTGGCGCATTCGACGTGTTTGCACAGCACCGCCTGAAGCCATACGTTTCCGGCATGGATGAGTTTGCATCTCGAGCACAACTGCCCGTACCTGACCCGGTAATGGTGGTGGATGGGCAAGCGGAAGCTCACGTGGACAAAATTCTGGCGTATCGTGTACGCATGGTCAAGGGTAAATCAGTGGAGGAATGGAAGCTTTGGAAGGTACGCTGGACGGGCTACTCAGCAGCTCACGACCAGTGGCGCTCCAGAGACAAGATGGACAGAGGCGGGGAGAATCGACAGCTCAAGGAGTTCGAGGCACGGCGGTTGGGCATGCAGGCTGACATACTGAAGTCCGTTGAGCAACGTCAACAGCGACAGCCCGTTCACCTTGATGTCACTTTATCCCAGCTAATGGAACCCCAATGTGACGTCCCGGAAGTGGATTCTCCACCGGAAGACTTCTGCCTGCCGTGGGAGCGGGTGGAAATCTTGGGGAATGGAGAGCTAGTGGTGATCACCGACCTTGAAGAGCGAAAGACCCGGCCAGTGAGAATCTTGGTGTTGTTCAGCGGAACCGGATCGGTGGAAAGAGAGTTTGCAAAGTGCTTTCCGTCTGCCTCGGTGGTTACGCTCGACAACGACCCACGATGGCAACCCGACCATCTCGCATCAATGGAGGACTGGGACCCCACTCAGTACCCACCGGGATTCTTTGATGTCATCTGGGCCAGCCCTCCATGTACCCAGTACAGTCAGGCGCGCACTACGGGAGGACCTCCTGATCTGGAAGGAGCAGACACGAGTGTGAAATGCACCCTGAATGCTATTGAGCACTTGAAGCCCAAGCACTGGTTTCTTGAAAATCCTGAAGGAAGATGCCCGAATGCACTGCGGTTGCGTGAACTGCCACAACCTCTTTTTTACACCTACTGTAAGTATGGGGAGCGATATCGTAAACCAACGTGTATCTGGACTAACTCACCTCCATCAACGCCATTGCTGGAGTGCACCTCGCGGACACCTTGCGCATGCAAATGGGCCACCGGAGGGCACCCTGAAGCTGCTCAGCTTGGACCATCGTCTTCACAGCAACCAGGAGCGCGAGATGCTCACGCCGTGTACCCAGTACCGGCTCCGCTGTTGCGTCATCTCTTCCACCATCTTCAGTTCGGGGAGTTTGATACCTGACGACACCGGGAGCGGCATCGGGAGATAGGCCGCTCTTGAGGGGGGAGGAGTTGTACCGGGAGGCACGGACAGCAAGGCGTATGCCCCATGGGTATGCCCCGAGGCGTGTGCCCCGGGGGTATGCCCAAAGGCGTATGCCCCAGGGCTATGCCCCAAGGCGTATGCCCCAGGGCTATGCCCCAAGGCGTATGCCCCAGGGCTATGTCCCGAGGCGTATGCCCCAGGTCTATGCCCCGAGGCGTATGCCCCAAGGCGTACGCCCCAGGGCGATGCCCCAAGGCGTATGCCCCATGGATATGCCCCGAGGCGTATGCCCCGGGGGTATGCCCCACGGCGTGTGCCCCAAGGCGTATGCCCCAGGGGTATGCCCCAAGGCGTATGCCCCAAGGCGTATGCCCCAGGGCTATGCCCCAAGGCGTATGCCCCATGGGTATGCCCCGAGGCGTATGCCCCGAGGCGTATGCCCCGGGGGTATGCCCCAAGGCGCATGCCCCATGGCTATGCCCCAAGGCATATGCCCCAGGGCTATGCCCCGAGGCGTATGCCCCGAGGCGTATGCCCCAGGTCTATGCCCCGAGGCGTATGCCCCAAGGCGTACGCCCCAGGGCGATGTTCCAAGGCGTATGCCCCATGGGTATGCCCCGAAGCGTATGCCCCGGGGGTATGCCCCACGGCGTATGCCCTAAGGCGTATGCCCCAGGTATGCCCTGCTGGGCGTATGCCCCAAGCGCGTATGCCCCGAGGCGTATGCCCCAAGGCGTATGCCCATGGGTATGCCCCCGCTATGTATGCTCCCAAGGCGTATGCCCTGTGGCTATGCCCTTAAGTTGCGTATGCCCTAAGGTATATGTCTGGTATGCCCCTGAGGCGCAGGCCTCGGGGGGTATGCCCCAAGGCGTATGCCCCACCCATGGCTATGCCCCAAGGCGTATGCCCCATGGCTATGCCCCAAGGCGTATGCCCCAGGGCTATGCCCCGAGGCGTATGCCCCATGGGTATGCCCCGAGGCGTATGCCCCGGGGGTATGCCCCAAGGCGTATGCCCCAGGGCTATGCCCCGAGGCGTATGCCCCAGGGGGTATGCCCGAAGGCGTATGCCCCATGGGTATGCCCGAAGGCGTATGCCCCATGGGTATGCCCCGAGGCGTATGCCCCATGGGTATGCCCCGAGGCGTATGCCCCATGGGTATGCCCCGAGGCGTATGCCCCGGGGGAATGCCCCAAGGCGTATGCGGTAGGCAATTTAATTTAGATTATTTCTCTCTGATTTTAGATTAACCCATTTTTCATGTTGATTTTAGATTAAGTTTTTTTTATCTCATCCGGCTATTACCGGTGCATGCATCCATGACGCTGCACTGTACCTGTTGAGCTATCGCCATGCCATGCGAAATATTACACTGAAGAGTTGTCTTGCCGTGATGTCCATATGTCCGAATGGAACCAAAACCGTCCGATTTTAATCGAACGGTTTTTGGTTCCATTCGGAAAGATTCACGGCCGTGAATCTAAAAGTCACGGCCGTGAATAACGACTCTTTACGCATAATGACTTTTATTATTTGCCATCTTTGCCACAATAGACACTCACGGCGTGTTCTGCTTGAAAAAAAGTAAGTAACTTGAAGCCTTGAGCTTCAAGTTACTCAAAGATATGTATCTTGGCAGTATGTGTGCCAAGTTTCGTGCTCTAGGACGCACGGGAAGCCCTCGGCTGTTTGGCATCTTTGGGTTTGGGTGTCACGTTCGAACCCAAACCCAAAACATCTGCCTTAGAAATACATTGCGCGTTTCGCGCACAAGTAACTTGAAGCCTTGAGCTTCTGGTAACTTAAATATATGTATCTTGGCAGTATTCGTGCCAAGTTTCGTGCTCTAGGACGCACGGGAAGCCCTCGGCTGTTTGGCATCTTTGGGTTTGGGTGTCACGTTCGAACCCAAACCCAAAACATCTGCCTTAGAAATAGATTGCGCGTTTCGCGCACAAGTAACTTGAAGCCTTGAGCTTCTGGTAACTTAAATATATGTACCATGGTAGTATTCGTGCCAAGTTTCGTGCGTTAGGACGCACGGGAAGCCCTCGGCTGTTTGGCATCTTTGGGTTTGGGTGTCACGTTCGAACCCAAACCCAAAGGCAAAGGCATAGGACAGTTTCGTAGATTCTGTCCCGATGCCTTTGCAACCTCGCTTGCTAACTCATATTACAATGAATATTCAACATTCAAGCGTTGAATACCCCACGCCAACGGGAAGCGCTCGGCTGATTTGTTATTTGGGTATGCGCACCCAAATGACAAAAAACGCATCTTTGAAACTCGTTAGTTTCAAAGATGCGTGGCCGATGCCTTCGTGCTTATGTGTGTTAATCCATATGAAATATTCCATGGAATAAATGTGAATATCCCGCACAAACGGGAAGCGCTCGGCCGTTTTGTAAAATTAGGTGCACCCAAAATACAAAACGCATCTTTGAAACTCGGAAGTTTCAAAGATGCTTGCCGGTCGCGTGCAGCGGTAAAAGGCAAGTCAAAGGGTTTAGGATATAGAAGAAGTACAGGGGCCTTTTTTAAAAGCAGAACACGCCAGCGAACAAAGCTTTTTGGAGGCTTCCTCATGATGGCTAGCGGGAACTAGTGCGTTTGACCTGTGTGCACATGATTTGAACAGGAGTCGTGAAAAGGACCACCGGGCATGGGCATAGCCGGATGACATAAAGAAAACTTAATCTAAAATCAACATGAAAAAGAGTTAATCTAAAATCAGCAATAAATAATCTAAATTAAATATTTTCCCGGCGTATGCCCCAGGGGGTATGCCCCAAGGCATATGCCCCAGGGGTATGCCCCAAGGCGTGTGCCCCAGGGGTATGCCCCAAGGCGTATGCCCCAGGGGTATGCCCCAAGGCGTATGCCCCAGGGGTCAAGGCGTGTGCCCCATGGGTATGCCCCGAGGCGTATGCCCCGAGCGTGCATGCCCCACTCGCGGATAATGGGGAGTTATCGGATATTCACATAAGTGAGCGAGTGGGGAAAATAATCGATGACAAAGCAGATTTCAGGAGAAGATCTGTAATGAAATGATTCATGCTAGATTCCAGGAGAACATCTGCAATGGCGATACAAGTATCATGATCTGCCTGATGATTGGTGGAGGAGTAACAGAATCAGGCATGGGCTGCTGGTAATTGGCCGATGACAGATGTCAATCTAGGAATCCTGCTCGGTGAGTTAAAGAGCAACATGCTGAAAGGGGAAGCTTGGGAAAAGTGAACCTCAGTTAGTGTTGTTCGAATGAATTAAGGAACAAGCAAGTTTTACATGTTAGGATTAGGCATGGTGCCAAGACTATACATAAGGATATGATGTAGTAGGTTCGAGACCATACATATATCGGAAAAGTGATTGTAATACTAGGCTAGGTAGCCAGTGTTTGTCATGAATAAGAAAATGTGAAGTATAAAGCTGGATAGCTAATATTCACACCAAAAACAACAGAAAACGTAAAAAGAAAAGAAGAAAGATAAAAGAAAATAAAAGAAAATAAAAGAAAAAGAAAGAATTAAGTTATCAGATATGCGCTGGTACAAAAACAGCCTAAGACTTATGCCCACTCAATGCTCCTCAAACTTTGCATAGATGCCAAGGATGCAACGACGTGAAATATGTACGATAAGTTCGATTTGGCTGGGTTTCATCCCAAGCAAGGTTGGCATACGCCAACCTCGACTTCCACATCTCAAGAGCGCGCGTCCCTCCTCGCCATCGGATACCTGCGACATGGCCTGCGCACACATAGTATCCTAAGTTTACACATTATGATAAGCGAAATGAAAAATAAAAGTAGCCGAGCACTTTGGAAATCCCTGCGTGTATCACAGCAGTCACAACACCGTTCGCCCCATGAGGCGGAGGAACGTTGAGGAAATTGCGTAGCTCTAGCTGAAGAATTTTACGATGCAATAGCGGATTGGGATGGGTCAACGAAGAACGAGTGTCACTGTAACAGTAAGCAGTCACGCAGCGGCATCGGCAGCGGCAATGGTGTCCGCGATGTCGATGTGTTCACCGTCTGCTGCGGGCGACGTTCATTGCGGTCACTGTGTCGCTCTCTCTCACGCGATAGACGCAGCCGTGACATGCAGTCATCATGTGTCATCAGAAAAGTTAGACGAGTTCCCAGCGCCCGTGTCACCCTGTCCCTTTCGCGAAAGGGAAAGACTATGGGCTACGGAAGTCCGGGATGGTCATCAGGTCATCGCGTCATCGAGTCTGATGACAGAGCCGGCCAGGCGCAGGCGGCTCTAACGTTCCTTCCTTCGCGCGAACACCATCGGTTACGTTATGACACAAGTATCGCATGCGTTGACTTTCTGAGGAAGCAACTCATTGCTGCGCACCAACACTTAGAGCTCACAATTTTCTCAACGTTCCTTCGCCTTGTGGGGCGGTCGGTGTTGTGACTGTTGTAAATATGCGCAGGGATTGTTTGAATGCTCGACTGTTTTTTTATTTTTCAGTTTGTTTATGTTGATATTTAAGCTCACGATATTGGGTGTGCGCAGTGTGTGTCGCAGGTATTCCGATGGATGCCGAGGAGGGGCGCGTTCTTTTGAGATGTGGAAGTCTAGGGCAACCTAGCTTGGGATGAAACCCAACCACATCGGACTCGTGGTCACTTGTCCATTTATTCACCTTGAATAAGTACGCAGAGTTTGAGGAGCAACGACTTAGGATAAGGCATCGGCTGTTTTATTTTTATGGGTTTGTGGCTAATTCGCGACCTCTTGAGGTGTGGAAGTCGAGGTTGGTGTATGCCAACCTTGCTTGGGCTCAACCCCAACCACATCGGACTCACCTCATTCACACTTTTTTAACTTCACTGCCGTGCATCGTGTGTTTTGTTGAAGTTTGGATGGGTCTTAGATAGGCTGATTTCTTTTTTGGGTTTGAAGTTATCTTCGAACCCAAAAATAAATTCAGATCGCCTTATATCCACGCAATACACCTCAAACTTGGTAGTTGCATTGCTTGGACATACTTTTATTGATACACACAACGACGAAGCCGCAGGTTGCGTAAAGCTTAAGGTATGTACTAAGTAAGCAAAGTTGATTGGAGTGTATGAACTTTCCATGAACCCAAAAACGAATTCAACCTAAGACTATAATCCTAACATCATAAGACGCAAATTTGCATAACTACTGAAGCTACAATAAAGATAACAATATGAGTTCGATGTGGTTGGGTTTGAGCCCAAGCAAGGTTGGCATACACCAACCTCAACTTCCACACCTCAAGAGGTCGCGAATTAGCCACAAACCCATAAAAATAAAACAGCCGATGCCTTATCCTAAGTCGTTGCTCCTCAAACTTTGCGTACATATTCAAGGTGAATAAATGGACAAGTGACCACGACTCCGATGTGGTTGGGTTTCATCCCAAGCTAGGTTGCCCTAGACTTCCACATCTCAAAAGAACGCGTCCCTCCTCGGCATCCATCGGAATGCCTGCGACACACACTACGCACACCCAATATCGTGAGCTTAAATATCAACATAAACAAACTGAAAAATAAAAAACAGTCGAGCATTCAAACAATCCCTGCGCATATTTACAACAATCACAACACCGGCCGCCCCACAAGGCGAAGGAACGTTGAGAAAATTGTGAGCTCTAAGTGTTGGTGCGCAGCAATTAGTTGCTTCCTCAGAAAGTCAACGCATGCGATACTTGTGTCATAACGTAACCGATGTTGTTCGCGCGAAGGAAGGAACGTTATTACCCCAGGTTGCACCGAGGAAACCTCCTCTGTACTGTACTGTCATTTTGTCTGTACTGTCGTGTCTCTGTACCGCGTTCGTGACAGCATGTCAATTTCCGCGTCGCTGGTTGGAGGTCCACCGTTTTTCGTCGACGACAGTACAGAACAGACAAAAGTGACGACGGTATAGAGGCAGAGGCGTGGATATCGCCAAAATGAACTTCTTCAAAATTAAGTATGGGGCAGTACAGACGACGGTACAGCCGATGGCACGACAGTACAGACGACAGTGCACACGACAGTACAGAAATATCGAAGCGCAGACACTCGCGATGGCTCGATTCTGTCGTTTATACCACAGATGAATTTATCGCGCGTTTGTACGCTATTTAAAGAAATCGTGCGCTATTTTGAGGGGGTTCTTCGTGATAGAAAGGCGCATGCATGCGGACAAAGAATATACTGTGGATATAAATAATTATATTTAAAATCTCGGTGTCCCCAAGATTTCATCCCTGTGTTCGCGGAAATATTCTTGAAATCGGTGTCCTTAAATATGCAAATTGTCATAAAATCGATGCAGTACAGTACATCGCAAGCGGTGCAGTACAGTACAGCGACGGTAATTCCCCTAAACCTCCGGGTTGTACTGTATAGTCGCGCGACTGCCACGTCGGCGTAAATTCCCCCAAAAACGACAGTACAGTACAGAAAAATGACAGGACAGTACAGCGGAGGTTTCCTCGGTGCAACCCGGGGTTAGAGCCGGCTGGCCGGCTCTGTCATCAGACTCGATGACGCGATGACTTGATGACCATCCCGGACTTCCGTAGCCCATAGTCTTTCCCTTCGCGAAACCATGGTTTGGGGGAACGTGATAGACGAGATAGTTTGAAAAACTTGCCCACATACGCGACCCCCCCCCACTACCGACTTGAAGCGTCAGCCGAGCCTAGGTACCCCCCCCCACCTGGGACGACCTCCGCCACAAGATGAAGATGCCACAATCGAAGATCGGCAAAAATTTAATGTGAACTTGTTCATGCTGACTTGTTCATCGCATAGTGTAGCCTTTCAAAGGAAAGAGTCCTTGTACAGTGGACACTATGAAGCGTGTCTCCTTTTATCTACACGGCGAGTAGGTTTTCACTCGACTGCTTCTAACGTCTATAGAATACCAGGAAGTATGAGTGGGAAACTTATGAATTTTTCCGGGCAGTCTGCAGAGAAACGTAAAAAAGGGGACGAAAGCGCCGGGAAAGGCAGCAAAAAAAGTAAAACTGAGGAGCGTAGAATCGCATTTCGTGGCCCCGGAATGCCGACCCATCACGTCGAAAGGTCTGAGGGCGATCTCACCGGTATGATCTCCAAGCCAAAACAGGAGAACGGCGTGCCCGTGATCCCTTTGTACAGCATGGAGGTCGAAAGGCGTAAGCCCAAGTCGAGCAACATGCGTAGAAGCGTGTTAAAGTTCATGCACGATGTGACAGTTGGGCTGCATTCTGATAAGGGGAAGGTCGCGCTTCTGCATATGTTCCTTGACGAGATTAGCAAGTGGAAAGATAGGCAGCTGATAGTTGGATCCCACGCTCTTTTAAGTGGCTTAGATGGGAAGAAAATTCGGCTTCGCATGGGACAGTTGACCGACACCTTCAACAAGGCCAACGCCTGGAGCTCAGAAGTAAAATATGCGGTAACTATTATTCATAATTTCTGTTCATAATTATCATTATAAGGTTGTTCATTAGATGCTCGAGTTCCTTGATCAATAAATGCTATGTCGTCGTTCATCGATATGAACATCTTTGTACTTATATGGAAATATTGATTTCTATCTATCCCCTACCACCCGAAAAAGGACATCGTCCACGCCTAGCGGATGCGAACCCCGGCGGCGCCCCGCGGTGCTGCCAAATGTTGGGGCTCTCAACTTCTTATCGGGAATTTTGGCAAAGTGGGGTGGGGGAGGGGGGGGACTACCCCGAGGTGGAAGAACAGGGTGGGGGGGGACTAACGACCCGAGGTGGAAGAACAGAATTGGGGGAGACTACCTACTACTTTTGAAAATGGCAGATCCTATATGTGGGCAAGTTATTTCAAACTATCTCGTCTATCGTATGACACGCGATCAGCATATCCCCCGCCACCCAGCGCAGGCGCCACCAGGCGGAATATTCGGGGAAATATCACGAAACCGTGGTTTCGCGAAACCGGCGATACCATGGTTTACAAAGTACTGTAGCCACTAAACCATGAACTTCTCATAAAATGAGAAGTTGCGAGTGGCGCAAATAGGTCTGAACGGGAAAAATCGTTCTGATCGGCCGCTCTGAATCGCTGAAATCGTCATTCTGTCATTTTCGGCGATTGTGAGCCGTCGTCACAAATTATCGTCCCATTGCGACGCTAACAGTGAGGGCCGGGTGATAATTTCGGCGCACCGTTTGTACGACGGTTTTGTCGCACCTGTGGGTAGCGTTTTACAGTTTTCCAACCAATCAAATCGCTGCGATCAAAAGTTACGCGACGCGACGAAATGTCATTTTTCCCCAAACCAGATTTAAGGACGGGACTCACCTCGACCTGTTCCTGTACTGTAGACGTCTCGATTCACTGAATGAAGTGAGGTTCTCGCAATCTTTTCATTCCGGCTCCAATCAATCACTTTAGTGAGTAAATTTCATTTCATATTGGGTCTGCCTGATTGCAACGATCGAGAGCCTCTGCTTACGGAACGCCTTGGCAGACAGCGAAACTTTCCAACTGCTCTGACTCTTTCTCTGACCGGCCGTGAAGTGCCCATCTGATGCCTCGTTGGTAACACGACACAGACGCGAAACTCAATTCCTGTTTGTGTTTTTGTGAAAAAAAACTGTGCTAAAGTGACTATCGATGTTTTATGACCTTAGCTTTCCCTGCGATGACGTTGATCCAACAGTTCAAAAAGAACGGCTTTCGATGGCTGCGAAACTCGGTGCGTGGCTTTATCAAGTAATTCATTAACACGATGATATCTACACAAATTGACAGCGTTTGTGACGCAGGCTATGACTGTATAGCTCTCAACCACGTGATGCAGGGCAAGGTTAAAGAATCCGACGTAATACTACTCATCCACACATCCCACGCCGATCTTTCGTCTGATGCGAGCTTCGTGCGAGCTGCTGCTATGTCAGGGCGCTTGAGCGAGACTTAATACGACTTGCCGCACTAGGAACCGCTTACAAGCTACGAACTTATGCATCACTTTCAATAATTCACCCCAAACAATTCACCCCGAACATCGTTGTTGTCCGTTTCCTAAACCTGTGTAAACTCATCTAGGAAGCGGTTGCACTGGGTGACCAGGGCTGCGCAATCAAACTGACAGAGGCCGATAAGGCAACGGTAGGCATCCCCGAAGCAAAGAGCTGTCAGCAGGTGTGTCTCCTTGGTGCGCAACTTCAGTTCATCTGGAATAGCGAGCTGTCCTCTGATGGACTGATGCACCAAACTGTGCTTTTCATCAACAGTGTGTGTGAATTGAGCTTTCGTCTAAGTTCACGCTACGATGCTGCTATTTAAACTATTTTTTTTTACACTTTTACGACCTTTTCCTGCTGACAAGAAGTAGTAGAGGTCCCGGATGTCCCTTTGTTCGTTCTCTTTCAGAGCCTTCTACGAGACGCCAAGCCTGGTATACAGCAATGTACTCGAGTTACTGTTGTTCTTCGGGATGTTGCGCATGCTCTTGAGCTGGTGTGTCCCCGATCCACTTCTCTGCTTCGGAGGTTCAAGTTTCGAGTCTTGAATTTCGCTGAATGTGCCGCATTCTGTGCAGATTTGCGAAGCCGTGTGTTTTGTCGAGAGGCTATCGACCAGATTTGGAGTTTATTGATACCTTTTGTGAGAATTTTTAATCCGTCGGTATGGTTCTTTGTTCGCAGAATTCTTCGAAGGCAGTCTTGTCGACGTACGACATTGTTGCTGTGCAACCTTCCTGTGACCGGACCTTCGAGAAGGCGTGCGCGACGCTAGATGTACCTTTTCTTCCCCCCATCCCTGTGTCTTTCCATCGATTGCGTCTCCTAGGCGCAGAACCTTGTCGAAACCTTTTTTGTGTCCGAGTTGTTTAACCTGCCTCATCCCGTCAAGGGGTTCTCAAAGGTCGTCACTTGAGTCCTTGGGACTGATATGCTTGTGTTTGGCAAATATGCAGACAGATATCATCTCGATGGACCTGACGCGTAGACTGCCCTTTCGGTTGCGCACAAAGGACATTCAGCTGGCTTTGTCGAGGGGAGTTCTCTTTGAGGTATCCTTTCGCAGTCTTCCGAAACACCTTCCGATCGCTTGTGGTAGTGCTTCACCACTGAGTTCGCAGCTTGGCCCTCCAATTCAACAGCGCTAATAAAGTCGCCACTTACAAGGATGATGGCGTACACTTAGAAGCTGGAGTCGTAACTCACACGAAGCAAACCTTAACATATTTTTAGTAAACCCTAGCTAAACCCTAAACATATTTCAAGGTGCATAGCTACTGATGCCACACACCGACGAAAGGCGTGAGATTTGATTCGACAAGGGCCTTACACGCATAAATTCAACCGTCTTAAGCTGTCAAGATTTCCTTTAAGGAACGTTGTAGCGTTGAACAACTGAGGAGTGGCCTGTTCCTGCCCGGCCTGCGCAGTTGCCCAGCGCTGTGCGAGGCGCTTCGTAGGTGCAAGGTTAGGGCTTGTGGAAGCCAGGAGCGCTGAGTTTAGGCTTCCTAGCTCGTGCCGCTATGGTTTGCTGTACGATGTGTGGCAAACTTTGAGGACGACGTATGCTGACCAGAGGAGACAAGTACACTGAGGGACTGCAGTGTTCTAACCTCTCTTTCGTTATTCCCAGATTTGTTACAGTGGCGCCATCCAAGGCAGCGGCGGCGGACGCCGTCAGCTTTTTGGTCAAGCTGCAGCTCTCATTCAGGTATTTTCACCAGCACTCGCTGTTCGAAGTAGGGCTTCTCAAAGTTTTTTTCGCAGGGAAACTTCTCGAGGGCTGAGCTTCACCGAAATGACGTAAACGACATATATGGTGAGAGTTGAAGGTATCGTAGTATATCGTTGTCTACCAAGTGTAGACAATGTCACTATGTAAAAGAGCGGTGGGGAGACTCGAGCGAGAATGTGACTTGAGGAGGCTTGGCCCAGCAGGCAGCCGGAAGGAATGCGGTATGCGTGAGCAGCGGGGCAGTGCGGGCCATGGATCTGCGGGGGCCGTACGACGTGGCAAACCTATGCACATGTTTCTCCCTCGATCCGGGTTCTGCTAAGGTGCGAAATCGGCTTCCACAATCGGACAACAAAACCGAGCAATATGGACATAACTGACGTCATAACCCATCTTAACTCAAGCATCATTGATCACTCATTCCATGTTTACGAATGATTAGAAACAAATTTGTTACTCTAAGTTGAGTTATATTATGAGTATGAAGACTGGTAACTTTGGCGTGCAGGCGGCGATCTCCGAACAGTGCCGCAAAGTGTTGGCTCACGGAGCTGCAAGGAAGACGTATAGAGGTGTTATCAAAGTTGAAATGGAACTCGGCAGCTCCTGAGGAACTTAGAAGTAGGCGACCCTCACATAATTTCCTGCAAGCCTGTGTGAGAGCGGCGGCAAGTGGATCGTGACAATATGAACGCAACTGTGACGATAGTAAAGTGATCAGCGCTTTCAGCACAAAATTATGCCAATAAGAGTTTCAAGCTCACTTTGTCACAACCCTGACCACGTACTGAGTTTACTAGTTGTCAAACTTTGCCTTAAATTGTATTACAGCTCCGCTGGAAGTAGGATGCATGCAGAGAACCTGCAGGGTTTCTTTCGCTTTTGTGTGCTAACAGGACATGTTTGCCGTCAGGCTGTCCTGATGCGCAGCAAGACCTCATCGTACGAAGTAGTTGGGGACACTAGAACCTGGCTTTTGTAAGGCCCACGTGAATTTGCAAAGTGCTTCATACAGGCACAGGAAAGGTCCACCCCCAATGCTGTGTGCTTTATTTCGTGCATGCAGATCATTTCCCAGCTGCAATCCGTGATTTGTTCAACATTATGAGTTACGGACCGCATCGGTCAGTGCATATTATGCATTTGTATTGCCCTTCTGTAGATGTGACCACTTCCATGATTCAGATCTGCTGAGGGTTATAATGGTTATCATGGGCGAGCATTGCTCGGGGGGATTTCGGACACCGTGTTGGTAGGGGTCTCACCCCCATAGGCTCCGGGGCTACCCCCTCCCCCCTTTCCCAGCGGTTTACCCCACCTAGGATAGTAGGATTTCAAAAAACACATACTTCAGGGATTTCCTGGGGCCTAAAGCTGCTAGGGGAAGCAATTCCGGACAAGGGATTTGACCCGTTTCCCCCAGCAATATGTTCTGTCACAGGCATACGAATGCATATATGAAGTTTCAAAGTAATCGGATAAGAATCGATATATATCACAACCCGTGAATATTCAATGAAGCCCGTGTTACGAAGATGTTTTTCATCTGTAACTAAGCTCTCGAGGAACTCGTGTTTCGTCAGTATATAGCACAGACTGGTCGGCTAGTTTCTCTCGTCACAGGAATCCCTGTTTTCCCTCAACCTGCGCCGCCATAAATGTCATCTCTATCGTCATCTGTTACGGTATCTTACTGACACCGTCGATTCCGTCATATAATCGCTCCTAATAATTCTACTATCATTCACGATTCTGCCAGAGAGATTACATTTACTGATTTTGCATTCTTCATCCACGATCTCAGATTCCCTATCATCATTTCCCCAAATATGCCGGTAATCTGAATCGGATCCCCCCTTCGTAGGGGTAATTGCCAGTCTATCGTGCCCCCTGGCACAACTCTCCCCCCCTTAGGGGTGACTTTCTCCTGATGTCGCCCCAGCATCTTTATCACCTGTATTCCTGGGGAACAACCGCTGAAATAAGGTTCTCAACAACTTCGCAGGGATAGGATATACTGCGTGAGATTTTAGCATTCCCTGCTGATCTGGATGAGGACCTAGTTGAGCGGTAAGTGGGTGTACTCCTGTCGCCCATTTACATGGACACGGAGTCTGCGAGGTACATTCCCGCAGTGGTGCGCTAGGCGGCGCATTAGTCCAGATGCAAGTAGGTTTCTTATACTTCTCCCCGTGCATACAATATGAACAAAACAAGGGAGTAGGTGATGAGAAGTGTAATATATATATATATATATAGAGAGAGAGAGAGAGAGAGACGGTATACATATTACACGGAAGGTGAAAGCCGTCCAGCGGCAGCCACGGAATTCACAGTCAAAAGATGATATGATAAAATACACCAGGTGTTTTATTATCGGTCGGAACCGTGACAAACAGACGGACAGGCAAGATGCAAGTGACACCTCAGGGCGAGGGGTGACACATGAAGAGACAGTCACCCCCAAGTTATGGGGGGGGGAGTCTGTCTTTCCATGAAATTGATCCACTACTGATCTGAATCGCAAGGCATTCGGATATCGTCCCTTCGGATTTTCCAGAAACTAATAGCGAGGTCTGAGATACTCGGTGATATTCAGGGTGCGTTCTACACAAGTGTCTGCAGATACTAAATCTGGTGGTCCTCCAGTATTTCGCGCTTGACTATAATGTGTGCATGGTGGACTCGTCCATATCACATCAAAATATCCAGGAGGGTAGTAACTCCAACATTCCCAATCCTCAATTCTGGTGACATGCGTAGATTGCCAGAACTTATCAGAATCATAAGATACTGACTGGTCCTGAGGAAAGCATTCTGTGAAAGTCTTTTGAACTGAGCCAGTGCCACTAAAGAGTACCAGTGTTCTGATAGGTTTCACTGAAGTTGGTGATAACTCAGTCACATGCGCTACTTCTCCAGAATCGGCGATTTGCTGTTCTTCCCATGGAAGACACGCACTCGCAGAGCTGTTAGACATACCCCAGAATTGTGCTGATAATTGCTGCGTCATTGTTCCTCTGCCCGATGCCATCAGCAACGTAGCGCCCTGTTGGCAGCGATGTTCTCTCCTCCGCGCAGCTGAGTCCATAACCTGCTGCTCCATTGCTAGGCGTCTCTCTTTAACATCGCGCAACTGTTGTAATGGAGCACCGCGCTTCAACTTATCACGTGTTCTCCACTGATCACGAGCTTTAGAGAATCCAGTCCATCGCTCCTTCCATTCCTCTATCTCCTTGCCCCGGCTCACGCGCACACGTCGGCTCAGAATTCTCTCTACATGAGCTTCCTTCTGCCCGTCCACCACCACTGCTTCGGGTGCCACTGTCCGCTGTCGCAATGCGAAAGTGTTCTCCCCACCTGTGTAGGGTTTCAATCTGTGCTGCGCAAACACGCCATGTACTCTCCAGTGTGGGAGTTGCGTATAGCAACTTCAGTCTATACGCCACAGGCTCCCCTCTGTCTACCTCAGGCATCTCCGCCTGCAGATCGCTGTAAAAGCATTCCGTAACCGCAACTGGTCCATGCCACCGCTTGCTTAGCTTGCGGCACAAGGATCTGTCCATCAACTTCTCGGTGAGATGTCTAGCCTCAATCCAGACCAAGTCACCTACCGCGTACTCCCGCTGCGTGTGTCACTGATCAAAAGCGTCCCGCTGCCTGCGCGCTGTGCCAGCTCAAGTTTGCTGCGTGCATCTCGCAACTGCGCCGAAAACATCGATGCCCATTCATGTGCAGTCCCTACCCCTCCTTTTTCGTCGCCCGCTGTCCAACCGAGCGGCCTCCAGGAAGATGTCGAGTTGCGGCATAGGTGACACCCCACAGCATAATTCAAACGGAGTGAAACCTGTAACATCATTACGCGAATCTATAAATGTGCCACGTAAGCGACACGTAAGCGACACGTAAGTCGTCCCGCAATTTTTATTACAAAATATTACTCGAATTATTTATTTGTGCATGATGCTTTCGTACTCGGCGAGTCCCGGTAGATTTTTTGTTGCATTTTTGCTCATATGCGTGCATATCATGTACAAGTATGCAAATATGGGTACATCCATGTGCAATTTAGGCCAGCATGCACGGTACACGTTTATGAATGTGCGTATTCAGGTGCTTCAATTCCCGTAAAATAAGTTGCAACTGAGATGGGTACTAGCATATGATACACAAATCTATATCATCATACAAATTTATTCAAAATACACCAAATATTTGTCTATGATGTCTTCTAGGCAAGAGATTTCGATCATTTCACCGTGCTAAGGCTACTATATTGCTGATACATTGGAATCTATATCTTCAATCCTCAATTATTTGCGGTACTTGTAGGTTTTAATTCCCTCGATAGCGAGGTAACGTTGACAGCAATGTTGACGCTCTATCGGAGAACATAAATGGCAGAGCTTTATTGGTCAAGGCAATTGCATCGCACGCAATATAGGTCGATTTCCTCTTCTCGTTGATGCCGCGTAATAATAAGCGCCCAAGTGACGTCGATTGGAATGACCAGTGTCCTTGGGGTAACCCATTCGTTCCCTATTGGGCTCTGGTCGGGATAGAGTTCCGGTTCTTGAAGGTCAAAAAACATGTATTTCCGAATTCTCCGGGTGTAGCGCCACCAAACGATCCCTAAGGGGACACTGTACAAAACCTAGTGGTTTTTGTATCAGCGCCATTTCGAAGTTGAAATCCAAGTTCTGCTTCGGCGGCACCCGACTGAAAATCAGGTGCTCAAACCTCTTCATTGCAACGTCTCTCTCGCTGGGGTCAGCCATCAGTTTCTCCACGTGTTTTCGCATGCCAAGAATGATCTCCGTGATGTTGCGGTGCTTCATGTAGGCGTCAATGTTGTTCTGCTCATTCCCAAGCTGCGTGCGCAAACGAATTGCACGGATCATGACTATAGTAGCTGAGAAGCTGGCCGACCGTAAACCCTCCCTAAACACTTGAGTATGTAAGCCCTGAGAAGCACCTGAGAAAACTGGCATGAGTGAGACACACCTGATTCATTTCGATGGCGCTCAAGTTCATGAAGAGACGACATTTGATGAACTGAAACGCTTCCGTTCGATTTTCATGGTTTGCGTGCTTTGCTTCATCCGCCTTGACGCAGCGACGCTTTGCCTCCAGCAAATGCTGATGTCCAAAGCAGGCGAATCTGTAGAATAACAAAGAAAGTGTAAGTTGGAACACATATATATGCATGCATCCATCAACGCAATGGGTCTTACCTGTATCTGCCTTGCCCGATGGCCGCCCAAACGAATGCCTCTGGGTTGGTGCTTGTTGGATCGTCCTGATCCTCCTGGACAGCAATCAGGGCTGGAGATCCCGAACCGGTGTGTGGGTTCCAGTACATCATTTCGGCAATAGCCTGGGCGTGATGTTCGTCCAGTGGTCGAGGGCGATACGCTCCTTCTGCATCATCGATGTACCGGATGGGGATTTTCCACGATGTCGCACATGGATTATTATTGTCGACCAACTTATGCATGTCATCGATTTGCCTGATGGCCCACAGAAGCAACGTGTACTTGGTTTTAGTAATGCACATACACCATCAAAAAAAGCAATGGTGGTATAAGTAAATCTCAGGAGGGAAGATGCATACTTGCGAATGGCAGCCTGTTTTTTTTGCTCCTCTGCCTCGGTTTCTTCGGCGGTCTTCGGAGTCTTTGAAGGGGACACAATCGCCTCAGCATCCTGCTCCATGATGAATGCAGCAGGATGCCGCTGCGGAGTTCCAGCTGCAGGAGATACAGGGCCCGCTGATGGGAGACGGCTTGCCGCTGATGGCCCTGGAGAAGGGTTTGCCCCTGGATGGAAGGGTTTGCCCCTGATGGCCCTGGAGCAGGGTTTGCCCCTGATGGCCCTGCAGCAGGGTTTGCCCCTGATGGCCCTGGAGCAGGGCTTGCCCCTGATGGCCCTGCAGCAGGGCTTGCCCCTGATGGCCCTGCAGCAGGGCTTGCCGCCGATGGCCCCGCAGCAGGGCTTGCCGCCGATGGCCCTGCAGCAGGGCTTGCTGCAGAGAATCTTCGAGCAGCTCCACGAGTGCCTTGAGCAGGCGAAGCAGCTGAAGTTAGAGGTGAAGTTAGAAGTGAAGGAGGTGTAGCCATTTTTGGAAATGGTTCTTTACGACCCGTATCGTGTCCACCTCCAACTGGAGGTTGCGTTTGCACCTCAGCTTCGTCTCCACAGACCTCAGCATCAGGAGATGCAGGCTTGCTACCATCGGAACCTTCTCACAACACAAAAGCAAATCAATACTCAGTATTTGAATACATATATCATTTTTGTGACCTAAGACGGAGAGCGAAGGAGAAAGGGAGATAGAGAGCGAGAGATGTTTTATATCGGCTCACCGGCATCGCTTTCAGAGCTGGTAACTTTTTGCGTTGGAGATGGACACGCAGCTTCAGGAGATGCAGGCTTGCTACCATCGGAACCTTCTCACAACACAAGAGCAAATCAATTCTCAGTATTTGAATACATATATCATTTTTGTGACCTAAGACGGAGAGCGAAGGAGAAAGGGAGATAGAGAGCGAGAGATGTTTTATATCGGCTCACCGGCATCGCTGTCGAGTGTCGAGTTGGCAACTGGTTGCGTTAGCAAGTCGCCCCGGCCGAAATGAGAGGTATGTTAGAAAGAAACCCCAATCTTGTTCATAAGAGGTATGTTCAGAAAGAAAACACTGCTTGTTCATACACGTGACCACTTACCTGAATGTGTTTGCGTTGCAGTGCGAATCGAAAATCTTTTGCAAGCTCATCGACTGGATGCAAGGGCTGAACGGGAGAAGTACTACAAACACATTCAGAAATCCAGCGCAGCAAAAGGCAACGCGAAGTGGTGGAAATATACTACCATGATCATCGATGGCATGACACAACGTACCACACAATTGCCTCACTTTCGTCGAATGCCCTCTTGGGTCAAAGACAATAAGGCATCGATAGATACCCACTGCATGGGGATACTCATCGAAGGCATCGGTCGTTTTATGGAATTCAATTTCAGTCATAACTACTCTGACAACTCGAACTATCTTGCGAACGTCATACAGCGGGCAGTAGCACGAGTTCATGAGCATCGACGATCGGGTGGGCATCCGTTACCGGAAGTATTGTATCTACAATTGGACAATGTAAGCAGCAATAAGAGCCACTTCTTGATAGCTTATTGTGCCATGCTGGTCAAACGTGGGGTATTCCGCAAGGTGAAGATCAACTATCTGATCGTGGGACATACACACGAAAATATCGATCAAATGTTTTCAAGGTTTTCTGTGGCTTTGAGGAGGCTGAACGTTTGGGACATCGAGCATTTGATGGAGGTGGCTAGGAACTGCTTTAAGGATGGAGTAGTTCCGGAATGTCAACTGATCGATGAGGTGCACGATGTCAAGGACTGGATGCATGGATGCTATAACGAAGTGCGCGATGTCAGCTTCCAACATGCATTCAAGATTTTTTCTGGCCCCACAGGCGACGTGTTAGTGCAGGCGAAACGTTATTCATTCGATCCAGTCTGGCTTCCAAAGGAAGGTGGGGTGAAGGTATTTAAGAGCAGCCTGCCCGAGGGCTCACCATGCTTTGTCGAGCCTAAATCCATTAACGAATTGAGCGCACGGAAACAAGCGAAGCAGCTTGCGACTTCCAGGAAGTCTACGAGCAATCCATTGAAAGAGATCGAGGATCTTGTCATTCAATGCCAGAGGAATCTTTGCTTATGCATTCGAGGTAAGCACTGCACCGCTAGCGATTACGATTTGATTTGTCATATTTCAAATGTAAGTGGCCTTCTTAGTTTCTCGGGCTATGTTTTGCAGATGTCGCAACCACCGAGGAGGCGGAGCGGCTTCAATTTCTAGCCAAGCGCGCAAATACTTTTCTTGAAGGGTAAGTTCAAATGCAACGTGACATTGCGGCAGGAACGTTCGAACTGAAAGAGAAGACAACGTGGGTGCTGCACGAGGCTCCCTTTGAGGTTACTGGACCCATGATGCCTGTTCCTTCGGGTGCTTTGAGCGCGAACGGGCGAGATGCGGAAGTACTGATTGTCGATGAGCCAATGGCTGATACGAATGATATTGAACGTGGATACACGGATGCACAACTGGCTGATTACGTGCAGGGCCTTCGGGACTCCGTAGCGGTTCACGTGCGCCCAGTACCTCGTCCTATCTACATCGGGGCACAAAAAAATACCATTAGAAGACGAGCTCGAGATCATCTTGCGCAATACATTCTGGGAGAAACTGACGACCCGGACTCTGTCAATCTCCTCGAGAGCCAGGAGATTGTCAATGTCCTTCGGAAGGTCCATTGCACGCTGTGCTAGCAACATCGCCGCAATCTGTGCACAAATCATGTACATGTGGAGCTCCGCAGATGGGATGCCAACAGATGGAACTTCCTGCTCAAGAGGTTTGGGGGAACAGCTCTGCGCACCTGGGCGTCCTTGTCGAACTCTTCGGGCGTCTTGACCGGGAAGCCCTGCATCTTCTGCGTGTTCCCCAACGCGATCGCAGCCCTTGCTTGTAGCCCTGGCGTAGAACTTTCCTCAGAGTGATTGCTCGTGACCACTCCCTCACCAGCAGGGTCAACGCGCTCGTCTGCAGAGTACTCCTCCCGTTCGTTGAAGTTGGAGTCGTACTCCGCTTCGTCACCCCCGTCATCTGATCGCGCCTGCGCTTCTGCAACTTTGCCTCCATCAGCCTATCCTGCTGCCTGCAAGGATGACAACTCCGCAGCGAGTCTGTCCTTCACCTCCGCACTGGCCGCTACCTGCTGCTGCTCGGCCTCCGGCAACTTGAGCCACTCCTCCGTGGTGATGCCCATTTTATGCTTGGGGAACAGGTGCTTGATGGTGTACTCACGCATCTTGGCGTTCTTCACCTCGTTCTCGTACTTCGAGTTCTTCCGGTTCTTGTGAAAGTCTTGGGGCACATTCGCACGTCTCGACACCCAGTGTAGCAGCGATCTGGGGTATATATGCCACATCCGGGTGAAGCAATACTTTCACTGCTTGTCCTTGTTGGCATCAGGGGGCGGGACTTTGCTGTAGGTGGACTTGGCCCTCCGCCAGCGTTGTTGGCCTCCCGTGGCGTCTTCTTGCTCACGTACTCACCAGTGGGTGCATCTTGCCACTCCTCAGACATTTCACCATCAGCATCACCATCATTAAACTCTCTGCAGACTACCCATGTTTCCCCTGCCTTCATCTCGTGAAAGGGGGGTAGTGCACACCGCACAGAGCCCTGGAAGGAGTCCCTCTCAGAGACGTCCTTCAGGATACGAAATGCATTGGAGGCCATGATAATGCCATCCTTCAAATACGCAGCGCACCACCACTCGTGAGCGGGTGAAGTGGCATGGTCCTCTCCTGCCAGGAAAGAAGGAAGGAGATCCCATATCGATCTGTAATCTGGCTGAGAATCCCGGAGCGCCTGCTTCTGTTCTGCGCTGAGACCCTGGAAAGCTGCAGTCTTCGTCTGTCTGCGTATCTTCGACTCATGGGCCCGCTGCACCCTTCCCACCAACTCCACAAAACGTCTGACAAATGCTACTCTGTCCTCATTCTTGCCACCAGTGTAACTGAGTTTCGGGTCAATTTTATCAGGTCCATCAGTGTCTCTATTAGGACGATCCATATCCTCCAAACTCTCAAACGCGAACAGAATGCAATAACGACACCACGGAGAGCACACCAACGGCACCATGGTGGACAGCGCAACGGCGACATACAGATTTGGCCCGCCCACACCCCACATGTTGCAGTGCCGGCCCGTACCCCACGCAGGCTAACGGTCTTTTGAACCCGCAGGACAAAAACACGCTCCTGAACACGCCCGTACAACACGCGAAAACAACCCTACAGCACACCCAGCTCATTATTACGAAACCCATGGCCAAAACAGCTAACAAACCCAGGATGACGTGCGCCCGCCAGGCGAAATCAGACCACAAAATCGGCGCGAGTAAGCAACATCACCAACCCCTGGAGGAAGCAGCGACTGGCCTCCCTCCAATCGAGAATATGGAAGACTACGGCACAAGTTCTGACGGCTCAGAATCGGACCACTCTACCAAGGTCACACCCTTGGGAATGTCGGCGTCGGAGTCGGAGCAGGAGGAATACTCCACGCCGGAAGCCGACAAGGCGACTAGCATGGAAGACGTGCAACACGCGGAAAACATCTCTGCAGAACACACTCCAGACAAAAAACAACACTCCAACAGCCCACCAAAGCGCCAGCAGGATAGGAGGGTCCACTTTGCTGAAAGCAAAATCCCTCCGTTTCAAAAAACATCCACAAAACATCAAGACGGGCTACCCGGCTCTGCTGGCCCCCGCACTGGGAACCCTGAGGGCGGGGCAACACCCAGTCACACAACACAAGTGCCGCAAGAAGACTTACGCCGGGCGTTAGACCGACCTCTCTTAGGGAAGCCTCCCCCCCGACGAGATCCCCCTCCTCAGCTACGGCTCGGCTAAGGCCACGGAGAGCCCACTTGAAAAGGTAACCAGAATCTACCAGCGCAACCCCCGAGCCACAGAAAACCCAGAGGCCAGAATCTACCACGCAGCCGCTGGGTGGTACATCGACCGCCGAGAGGTATTGGCGGCGGAAGATCCCCAGGCGCACGCCCTGAAACTGGGAGTGCCAATGGTACGTGGAGACAGGCTGTCGCTTGTCCACGTGCGCTCGGTCACAGGCAGCAGCCTGGACCCCAGCGACACGGGACCCACTGGGTTCCCGTACACAGGAACTCCCCAGCTGAAAATAGTCGACCTGGACGAGAGCGTCAAGGAAGTACTCAAGTACCTACGATACCTGAACGCTCTCCTCTTTGACAGCTCAGACTCTCCAGAAAGCATCGTTTTTTACTTACAACATACTCACATCTGGCTCAACCGCTATGGAAGAGCCAGACAAATCGATCTAGGCTTCCAGAACAGGCCTCTAGCCGCCTTCGTTCTCTTCAACCCGGTCTTCCGGCTCCCGCTACACGTCGTGCCGCAAGCCCATCAAACCTGCAACAGAGAACAACCAGTGCTCCCCTGCATATATGTATGGTCCCCTTGGGTGCCGGTGGAGGGGCCCGTGGCTGGACGCAGCGTACTGGTCTACGGGCCCCAGCTCAGTGGGAAATCCATTGAAGACGTTTCCAACATCCTCGCCACTGCCGTCATCCAAAGAAAAGAGAGCCGACAAGAGCTGGGGCAGCTCGTAGACCGAATCAGGAAAGGTACGGCACGTGAATCCCCAGAGGACTCAACGTTCAGAGAGGTACTGCTGCTGGAGGCGGTTTCCCCGGCAGCGGCAGAACTCATCATACAGCAGCCCTACGCCTGGGGTTTCCCCACGACCACTTGCTGGCTACCCAGCAAGGAGGTCAGTGACGCGGTGGCAACGAGGGAAGTCGCCGTCGTAGACAGGAAGCAGGTGCTCCTTGACCATCACCGCAGCTACATAGTACAGGCGGTGGCGGAGCACATGGGGAAGCTCACAGTCAACACCACAACCCTCAAAGACACGGACGAAGTTTTCGACTTCCACGTCCCGTCCAGACAGTGGGCCCCATCGGTCCCAGGGGACCCAGCATCCCTGCTGCAGTGGAAACGCAACGGGGGTGGGTACGCAATCAACTACTACGCGATATTCACTGAGGAAGCGTACGACGCGCTGGCCAAGGCGGGGAAGCAGACTGTACGGGTCCCAGCTGGGGTGGACGACACGGGTCCACGCATCACAGCCTCTGCCACCATAGAAGTGGGTAGGTGGAGTGCGAAAGGCACTGGCACCATCCAGCGCCAAACCCCGCGGGCCGCTCGTGGCAAAGAAGCACAAGGAGGTCGAATCGACAAGATAACCGAGGAGGTCGCCTCGAAACTCATCAACAAAGTGGAGTCCAAGGCCGGCGAGGTCCTTCAGAAAGCCGCGGCGACTAGCAAGCAAGCCACCCCGGAGACCAAGACACTGCTGAAAAACATCAACGAGCAGTTGGAACGGTTCAACGAGGCCAAGCCAGTGACCTTGGACGAACTTCGTGAGCTCCACAAAGAGCAGGAACACAACGCGGGGGTGCGCCACACAGAAATCACCCAGGAGGTGAGATGCTTCCATCAGACCTACCGGGACACCGGCAGTGCTATGGTAAAGCACACTGACTGCCCTCACCGATCGGCTCACAGGAGGAGGCAAACAGCAGTCACCTGACCAGCCACTCCGCTTTGTCAAGAAAACAACATCGCAGACAGCAGCAGAGGACGACGAGTACCGGGGCATCCCGTACCGTGGCCCCAAAGCAGACCCCAGGAAAAAACAGGCCCCATCAAAGAGGCCAGCGGCCAGTACAGGCGACAGGGCGGCTGGGGCCGAGCCACCAGCGAAAAGAAGGGCACCAGGGGGGGCCCAGGCATCTGCGCAGGGGGAGATACAGCTGGGGAGCGCCCGAGCTACTCCACCTGTCACGAGAAAGGTGAGGCAGCACACAACCCCCTGCTTTACAAACCAAACCACATCACACCTCAGCACACCCCAACAGGGGAGTGGCATCGACAGCAAACTGACAAAAATCTGCTGTGTCACAGAGGACCAAAGAGGCTGCTGGACTTCAGGACAGAGTGGCCTAACAACACCAACCATCGGGCCCGCTCCTAAGGTACAAGCTGCACCTGTAATACCCCCACCAGAACAAACAATCACATACACACGAGCCAGCCAGGAACTGAGCAAAAGTGGAGGGTGCGATCGAACAGGGAGACAGCACACCCTCCGGGACTGGAGAGGCACCCAGACAGCATCGGCGAGGGCCCCAGCCAGGATAGGTAGTGACAACAAAAGAAATAGCAAAACCAAACTAGCCTGTTTAAAACTGCAAATTGTGGTAATATTTGTAACTGCTAGCAGCTGCCCACCTGCTGTGACCCGCCATGCCACCCTGAGACATGACCTTACCACACTAATTAATACCAATAATAACGACATTAACCATGCTAGGATGACGAACATACACCCCGCGCTGCGTACACAATACCACCTGACTCACCGTGATAACTTACAAAAACTTTGACAACGAACGTACGATTAGCGAGGCATACACAATGTCAGCTGGCCCACTCTGGTAACTCACACGACACTAAACTGAATACCCAGTGTGAAACTGATGGATACAAACCAATTCTGTACTATGAACACAATGATCAACAACAAAATTCCCATAGTGAGTGCGAACAACAAAAAATGCATGTAGTAATGAGCCGATGAATATATACGCTTAAACATGAGGAGACATGGTACACCTGCAGTAGTGAAAAGAGTACACTCCCACTCTATAAGTTCGCACGACATTACAGCGATATACAGGCGAACCCTACCGAAACCCTAACAATTAAAGGCACAAATGACCTCACACAGGCCCCAATAATGACGAGGGCAGCAAAAACTTGGGAAATGGCCCAGGAGGGTAGGGAGACACGATACACAAAATGTGGGGACGAACCACCAACACCCGGCCACAAGCGAATTCACAAAAATGCTCTACGTAAAAACAGGAAAAATTGGAAAACACGCTGAAATGCCCAGAAATTTCAGCACAACTACGGGACGACATACACAAAAGAACCCCCGCCAAGGAAAAGATGATAGGGACGTTACTGGCAAGAATTTAGGGCAGTGTAATGCTGTAACCACAAACTCGACAATTATGAAAACAACACAGCCGCACCAGATAAGCACAAGACAGGCGCAAAAGTACCCCAACCAACCAACTGGCACACCACCACCCACCCACACAGCAAGGAACTACAGCAGCACAGCGGCGAACCCTAAAATAACCCTAACAACGAGGGAAACAAATACACGTGCACGGCACAACATGACGGGGAAAACGTCGCGAAATTCCAGGGAATGTCTAAGGGGAACAGGGACAAAAGATACACAAAATACTGTGTATTCATGAGGAGGCGAACCACTACATCTTAGGAACAGAGTATGACGTTGCGCAGTTCATAATATTATTTGCCTAGATTCTCAGGTTGGTAACAATTTCAAAGTGCGACCGTTGCCTGAATTTAGAATATATCATAGGCATGTGCATGACCTTGTATTCATGCCGAACAGCACCGAATTTTAGAATAAAAAAAGCTCATGACGGGACTGGTCTCTACAAATTGTGTGGTGCTGCACTCCACCGGTAGCTACTGATTAAGCATCACTGTGATATCGGAATTGTTGATGTTGCCACAACACTTGTATACACCCCCACCTCTCTGGTCAAATACGCCTAGACAGTTTGCGTTTAATATTTCGTTATTCCACAAATAACCTGATGCCATGCAATATTATGCTTGCAGCAGCAATCAGGTGGCAAAACGTGGATCTTATTGTCATATCCGCATACTACTTATGCAGTTTTTATTTCCGTCAACCCATGTCCTCTATGCACCGAGTCCGTAGTTCCTACCACATCGCACCCGCCCAGAATCAAGTGGATGCATCCCACATATTCAGCCCGTTTTCGTCAAGCACGTGCCAAGAATCTGTCGGCACATGATAGTTGTCAAGCATCCCTTGCCGTACATACTTGTAAAGACTAACCCGATTGTTGTTTTCGCTGTTGCAGCATGCTCTTGCTGCTGCATTAGGATTACCTCAGGTATAAAACGCGTCATATCGGTCCTTAGGAGGGGGCTCAGCGCGCTTTTCAAGTGTGCTGCCGCGGGCTCTTGCAGAGGCGCGCTTGAATGCAGATGCTGCCCTGGCAGACGCTGCCGGCTTTTGTGGAACTGTCCCTGTAGGCGCAGTGTCCATTGCCGCCTTCTGCGTCTCCTTCTGTAGAGTGCCCACTTTTATATCATCCATCTTGTCACCGGGCTGGCTTGCCGTCGGCGTGGCAAAGCCCTCAGTCTGCTGCGCTTCGAAATATTCTTCCTTCTTAGCGGGCACTTCGATCTGGAAATTTCCATCCATTGCTCGCTCTCTCACCACCTGCTCCTCCTCTGAAGCCTCTGTTGCACTTGCAGTCGATGTTTCCTCCTCACGTGCTGCCAGCTGTGCACTCTCGGCTGGCTCCTCTGACACCACTGCCTCCTCAGCACTCTCGGCCGGCTCCTTTGACGCTAGCGTCTCCTTCTCTTCACCCTCAGTTGCTGCCTCCTCCTTAGCACTCTCGCCTGATTCCTCTGATACCACTGCCTCCTCAGCACTCTCAGCTGGCTCCTCTGACGCCAATCTCTCCTTCTCTTCACCCTCAGTTGCTGCTGCCTCCTCTTCAGCACTGTCGGCTGGCTCCTCTGACGCCAGTGCCTCCTTCTCAGAACTCTCAGCTGGCTCTTCTGATGCCAGTGCCTCCTTCTCTTCACCCTCAGTTGCTGCCTCCTCCTTAGCACTCTGGGTCGGCTCCTCCGACACAATTGCTTCTTGTTCTGCACTCTCGGTTGCCGCCCCGGATGCCACTGCCTCCTCCATTGCACTCTCAGCCACAACGGCATCCTCTTCTGCACTATTGGTCGACTCCTCCGATGCTATGACGTCCTCCTCAGTACTCTCTTTCTCCTCTGCCTCCTTATCAGCACTCTCGGCCAGCTCCTCTGACGCCACTACATCCTCCTCGGCACTCCTGGTCGGCTCCTCCGACGCTGCTACATCCTCCTCAGTGCTCTCAGTCGTCTCACCTGGCGCCGCTGCCTCGCTCCCAGCACTCTCGGCCAGCTCCTCCGACACCACCACCTCCTCCTGTGCACGCTCGTTCGCCTCTGGCTCATCCTGTGCATTCTCGGTTGCCTCCTCCGACGCCACTGCCTCCGCCTCAGCATTCTCATCAATCGCCACTGCATCTTCCTCTCCTCTCTGGGTCGGCTCCTCCGACACCACAGCCTCATCCTCAGCACTCTCAGCCTCGGCTGCCACCGCAACCTCGTCTTCACCCTCGACAAGCTCCACCGACGCCTGTGCCTCCTCCTCCACACTCTCACCCAGCTCCTCTTGTGCACTTGCAGCTGTCTCCTCCGACGTTCCCGCCCCTTCCATTGCGCTCTCCTCGGGCACCTTCATGGCCGCTACTTGCTCCTCCTGATTCTCCGCCCGCCCCTTGTCCTCCAGCGCTTGCTCATGCGAGGCTGCAGTCAGCACCTCCTCTCTGACCACCTCTTCCGGTGCACTCTCCACCGGCTCTTCCACCGCTTGCTCTTCCATATTATGCTGCGCTCTTCCCGAGCCCCTCCTCTTCGCCAGCATTGCCTGCTCCCTCGCAAGTTCCGCCGCCGACAGCTCACCCTCCTCCTCCTCCGCCTCCGCCATCTTCGGTTGGCGCACAGATTGCCGTGCTGTGGCACGTGACGTCCTCTTCGCCAGCATTGCCTGCTCCCTCGCAAGTTCTGCCGCCGACAGCTCACCCTCCTCCTCCTCACCGTGCATTGGCTCAGCCACCAGCCTAGCTTGCCTGTTTTCAATTGACACCTGCTGCTCCACAGCAACTTCCCCCTCATCCACAGCTGCCTCCTCCTGTGCACCGTCGTCCCGCACCACCTCCATAACCTCCTGCTGCTGCTCACTGTCATCATGCACCAGCTCTGCAGCTGCCTCATCCATCTCCATAGTAGCCTCCTTAACCTCCACACTCACCACCTCCTGCTCAATTTCATCATGCACCAGCTCTGCACCTGCCTCTTCCACTTCCACAAACGCCTCCTCCTGCTCAAGGCCGTTATGCATAAGCTCTGCACCTGCCACCTCCTCCACCTCCTCCGCCACAGTCACCTCTTCCTGCACACAGTCGTCCCGCATCACCTCCAAAGCTACCTCCTCAATCTCCACAGCTGTATCCTCCACCTCCTCAGCCGCCGCCTGCTCACCGCCATCATGCACCAGCTCTGCACCTGCCTCCTCCACAGCCGCAGCCGCCGCTCCCTGCTTACTCGCCATCATGCACCGGGCTCGCACCCGCCTCCGCCCGCCCGCTCGCTCCTGCTCACGCCATCATGCACCAGCCTGCACCTGCCTCCTCCGCTCCTCAGCCGCCGCCTCCTGCTCACCGCCATCATGCACCAGCTCTGCACCTGCCTCCGCCTCCGCAGCCGCCGCGCCCACTGCTCACGCCATCATGCAATCAGCTCGCACCCGCCTCTTCCGCCTCCACGCCCGCGCCTCGGCCACCGCCATCATGCACCAGCTCGCACCTGCCCTCTTCCGCCTCCTGCTCACGCGCACAGGCACGCTCTGCACCCGCCTCCTCCACCTCCGCAGCCGCCGCCCACTGCTCACCGCCATCATGCACAAGCCTGGGCACCTGCCTCCCCGGGCCTCAGCCTCCCCGCCTCCCGCTCACCGGGCATCATGGCACCAGCTCTGCACCTGCCTCCTCCACAGCCGCATGCCGCCCACGTTCACCTCACATTATGCACCAGCACTGCACCTGCCTCCTCCACCTCCCTGCGCGCCCGCTGCTCACCGCC
Organism: Cymbomonas tetramitiformis; assembly: GCA_001247695.2. Lineage (NCBI taxonomy): Eukaryota > Viridiplantae > Chlorophyta > Pyramimonadophyceae > Pyramimonadales > Pyramimonadaceae > Cymbomonas > Cymbomonas tetramitiformis. The sequence goes on from LGRX02003566.1 coordinate 44,973, forward strand.
ATCATGCAAAACTGCGCCCTGCACCTGCCTCCTCCGCCTCCTCAGCCGCCGCCTGCTCACCGCCATCATGCACCAGCTCTGCACCTGCCTCCTCCACAGCCGCAGCCGCCGCCTCCACCTCCACGGCTGTACCCGCTGGGCTCTTTGCCGGTGCCATTCCCGGCTGAACTGCTGTGGACGGCTCCGCCAGCTCCGTCTGCAACAACTCTTCAGTGAGTTGTTCCGTGCCAGCTATGGCTGCAGCTGTCTCGTCGGGCTGCTCCACATCAGCCCAAGCTGACTCGCTCGTGGGGTGTTCCAAATCCCTGCGGTGAAACCCCTCTCAAAACCTCTCTCGAAAAGCGAAAAGAATCACACTCCTTCGCCATTCACTCCCTGAGCCTCGCATCCCCTTTACACGCAGCAACCTCGAAGGCTACCGGAACAATCAAAGCAGGTTACATGCCTCCACGTCTCATGAGCGACCGAAGCAGGATACATGCCCCCACGTCTCATGGTTTCTTTTCCAGCCAGCGGCTTGGTTGGCGACGGCATGCCCTCCCTCGGTGCAGCACACGCTCTGTTCAACAAGACCCCATCGTGACCACCAAGCCGGCGGATCACCACGTGCATTGCACAACATGCCTACTGACTGCAGAAAGACCTACCCGTCGCAGGTTGCCACCCGCTCCTCACATGCCTTCAGCTGTCCCCGCCCCGTCTACCCACCCTCAGCCTCCGGCAATCACCGCAGCGGCTTTCCACAGCACATCTCTATGTCCGCTGCATGAGCATCTGACTCATCTCGAGGGTCCTCCGCGGCATTGCCAGGCTGCATTCACGCCTGCTGATGGCGCACACCCGTTCACATCCGATGCACGCTTGCAAGCTCCTTGGGTATCCCCACAAGTGCTGGAGGCTCCGGGGAGGCTCCAGAAGCGGCACATGGGAGGGCTTCGCGAGGGAGCGGGGAGGAGCTTGCAGGAGGCGCGCGCGTGTAAGATGCCTGAGAGCAGGAGAGACAAGCCGCAGACACGGGCGAATGATCCGAAGCACAACGTGAAAGCGCACCTGCTGGCGCTCTGCGCGGCGCTCCGCGAGGAGCAGCTTGGTGGATCTCATCAGATCCATTGTGTCGATCTGCCGTGCCACCGGGCGCCATCCCCTTCTCATGGCCCCTCAACTCGGCCCATGAAACACCCCGTCACGAGCGTTACACGTGATGCCTTGAGTCGGCGAGAGGCACGCAGGCCCCCCAACAAGGCCACCTCGCGCCACCAGGCCATCCTTGCTGGCTCGTCGTCTCCATTGCCATGCAGGAATCAGACACAACGAGCAGAGAGGGAAGTACTGCGCGCAGAGAGTGTAGATGAACCCGCCAAAAATCCCACTTTGCCTCCAAACTGCTGCGCCGGCATGCACAGGCCTAACTGGAGAGACACGCACAGGAAACAGTGCGGGGTTGGCAAGGGGGGGGAGAAAAAGGGAAAAAAGAGGGAGGTAGAAGGGTGCGCACCAGTTCCTGCTCCAGCTGGCGCATGGCAGCGTCCCTCTCCTGCATCTCTGCAGTCAGCGCCTCCGCGGCCTGCTGCCCGGCCTCCGCCTCCTGCTTGAGTCTCGCCACCTCTGTCTCGTGGACCGCTGCCGCGTCGCGCAGCGCTGTGATCGACTGATCCCGCTCCAGCAGGGCCCGCTGAAGCCGCGCCACCTGCTCTCCGTCCCACCCCACCCGCCAACCACACGCCAACCCGCCCTCCGCCATTGCGCTTGGAACACAGCCCACGTATGCGACCCGGAGGTAACATCAGATGTGGCATCGTGTGTTCCACAAAATGCAGCGTCACACGCTGAGAGATGTGAGGGGCATCCGAATGCCCCAGCCACCACAATCCGCCACAATCGCTCAGTGTCCAACCCCCCGCGCCACGCAATACGCAGAAGAGTGCGATTCGAGGATTAAGCATGCAGGCAGGTGAGGCACTCCAGGAGTCCCTTTGCCCATACGTCCACGTGGCATCTATAGATCCTCAAGCCTCGCCTCCAGGGAGCCTACCTAGCAACACATGTGTGCACGGCGGTGATTCAACGAGCTGCGCACTGCACACTTTGTTTGTGCGGGTAAGACGCGCCGCAGCGGACCTTGGCACGATCATCGTCGAGTTCAGCCTGTAGCTCCTCTCGGGACTGCCCCATGGCGGCGAGCTGCTTCTGCGCCTCCACGGCTTCCCGCTTCCCTGCACTCCGCCGCCTCCCACCATTGCCACCCCACTCGGCCTTCCACACCATCAGCACGCCTTCGCGCCGTCAGCCACACCCCCCAGTGGCACGCGCCGCCTCATTCCAGGGCTTTCCTCCCACGCGCTTGCGCATGAAGCCGCCACGCAGCACACTGCCAGAAAGACGTCGTGCCAGGCGGGTCCTGTTAAGGGGTCTGGTCAGGCCTGCAGTAGGCCAGCGCAGGGTGACATTCTCAGGGACTGGTCTCAGGCGCACCGTTGTTGACGGCATCCTGGGCGGAGCGCTGGTGCGCCTCGGCCTCCCTTCGGGCGGCGCGTGCAGCCTCCTCCTCGGCTGACAGTGCCTGCCCTCCACGGCCCTCTCGCCCACCTCTCAGCAGTACGGTCGCCAAGCTATGGCAATCTTAATTACTTACTTTTGAGGATCTACAGACGATATTATCAAAACTGCTCAATTTCTATGGCTCATTGAAAATGCTTGGGTTGAATTTTTTTTGGTTCAATTGGGTAATGCACTAAGATGCCTCGGTGGCTCGACGTAATTTCGAGAATCGTGTCACCCATTGTAACTTAAATACTCGTCTCTACCATCAATATGCTTACTATACAGTCAAAGTAAAACAATAGCTGATCTGATATACACGCACATCTGTTTATCCGTCCAAGAGAATCACTGATACACAGGAAGGATTTGATTTTGTGAGGTTTGATTGACAAGGAGGCATCACCAGAACGCACGAGTAGATGATATACCTGTCGCAAGTCGTCCATCATATCCAAGTTTGCCTCGCATTCGCCTGCGAGGTCCGCCACACCACATACCCCCTTGGCCCTGCACAGACCTCCTCATTCCACTCCGGAGCATGCCAAACCCCGGCTCCAGCAGCACCTAGCCCTTCACTGAGCTCCACCCTGCTCTATCATGGCCAGCTCACCGCCAGATCAATCATCAGGACACCTCACCGCCTGCCATGATCTTGCTGAGAAACTGTCAATTCCTGGCATTCATTATACCCCGTTTATCTGCTTCCTAACTCTCCGGGTGCCCGCCTCTCCCGCCTCTGCTGACGGGCGCCCGCCTCTCCCACCTCTGCTGACGGGCGCCCGCCTCTCCCGCCTCTGCTGACGGGCGCCCGCCTCTCCCACCTCTGCTGACGGGCGCCTGCCTCTCCCGCCTCTGCTGACGGGCGCCCGCCTCTCCCACCTCTGCTGACGGGTGCCCGCCTCTCCCACCTCTGCTGACGGGCGCCCGCCTCTCTCGCCTCTCCTGACGGGCGCCTGCCTCTCCCGCCTCTGCTGACGGGCGCCCGCGTATCCCGCCTCCCCTGACGGGTGCCCGCCTCTGCTGACAGGCGCCTGCCTCTCCTGACAGGCGCCGATCCAACGGGCGACAAGTCCCCATGTTGTGCGAAGCCGGCCCGCGCCAATGCCACCGTCGCCGTCACTGCCGCCATCCCCATAGAGAAGACGTTGCTCACCTGCATCGATGAAGTCTTCTGAAACGTCGAGGGGGTCGTCAGCGGCGGGGTCGTAGCTGCTCTGCTTGTGCTCTGCCATGCTTCTTTGCCCCCGGCCCAAATCTGCTACCGCCTCGTGGACCCCATCCAAATTAAAGGGCAGCAGGCCCTCAGGCTGGTCATACCTCACCACCCACCAGATCCACCAACACTGCTCCAGCCCCCCCCCTCTCCCTCAGCACCGTCAGACGTGTATCTCATCACTGTCGGATGTGCATCTCAGCACCGTCGGGCGTGCATCTCAGCGACTGCAGTGCAGCGCGATGATTCGCAGGAAGCACCAGCTGCAACAAATATCTGCAGGAAGGGGTAGACGTGTAAATGCGCAGGATCTACCCAATCCAGGGATCCATTTCTGCAGCGGGTCACGGTGCCGTTTGTGAATGCTCCGCTTCTGTGGTTGATGGGTATGACGCCAGCAAAGAGACGGAAAGATGTGGGGGAAAAGGAGGAGCCGCCATGCGGCAAGAGGCACAACAATCAGCGGCACAGAAAAGCTGCCGGGGATCATGCGGGCACACCACGACGATTGTGTCCAGCACAATGAACACTGCCCACTTGAGCCATCCCTGCTCTGCCGGCTTGGAGGCAGCCGGCGGCAGAGCCACCTGGCCTGTCCCGCGTGTCTCGACCTGCCCACGGCGCCTTGGCGCAGTCTCGCCATCCAAGCCTCTCTGACCCCGCCCTCTTCCCCGCATCCCAATACCAGTCCCATCAGTCGCTTGTCCTGCCACTCCAGCCTCGGAGTGCGCATCCCTACAGCATCCATGCCTCTGACATTCCAGGTGGCAGCCCAGTCCCTGTGCGGCAGTCCAACCTCCGCCAAAGAGCAACTGGCAGAGAATGACGGTAGCTGCCCAGCGTTCATGTCGCATCGAAGAAACGAACGTCATTCTTGTAAATCATCATCCGCGCAGGGAGCGCATCGTCGTCCGCACAGGGAGCGCTTCGTCGTCCGCGCAGGAAGCGCATCGTCATCCGCGCAGGAAGCGCTTCGTCGTCCGCGCAGGAAGAAGCGCATCGTCGTCCGCACAGGGAGCGCATCGTCATCCGCGCAGGGAGCGCATCGTCATCTGCGCAGGGAGCGCACCGTCGCCCGCGCAGGGAGCGCATCGTCGTCCGCGCAGGAAGCGCACCGTCGTCCGCGCAGGGAGCGCACCGTCGCCCGCGCAGGGAGCGCATCGTGGTCCGCGCAGGGAGCGCATCGTGGTCCGCGCAGGGAGCGCATCGTCGTCCGCGCAGGAAGAAGCGCATCGTCGTCCGGGGAGGCAGCGCATCGTCGTCTGGGGAGGCAGCGCATCGTCGTCCGCGCAGGGAGCGCATCGTCGTACGTGCATCGTCGTGCGCGCAGGAAGAAGTGCATCGTCGTCCGCGCAGGGAGCGCATCGTCGTCCGCGCAGGGAGCGCATCGTCGTCTGCGCAGGGAGCGCATCGTCGTCCGCGCAGGAAGAAGCGCATCGTCATCTGCGCAGGGAGCGCATTGTCGTCCGGGGAGGCAGCGCATCGTCATCTGCGCAGGGAGCGCATCGTCGTACGTGCATCGTCGTCCGCGCAGGAAGAAGCGCATCGTTGTCCGCGCAGGGAGCGCATCGTCATCCGCGCACGGAGCGCATCGTCGTCCGTGCATTAACGTCCGCGCAGGAAGAAGCGCATCGTCGTCCGCACAGGGGAGCACATCGTTTTCCGTGCAGGGAGCGCATCGTCGTCCGCGCAGGGAGCGCTTCGTTGTCCGCGCAGGGAGCGCATGATCGTCCACACAGGAAGAAGCGCATCGTCGTCCGCGCAGGGAGCGCATCGTCATCCGCGCAAGGAGCGCATCGTGGTCAACGCAGGGAGCGCATCGTCGTCCGCGCAGGAAGCGCATCGTCGTCCGCGCAGAAAGAAGCGCATCGTTGTCCGCGCAGGGAGCGCACGCATCAGGGGAGCTCGTCCGCGCAGGAAGAAGCGCATCGTGGTCACGCAGGGGAGCGCATTGTCGTCCCGCGCAGGAGCGCATCGTCGTCTGCGCAGGGAGCGCATCGTCATGCGCGCAGGGGGGCGCATCGTCAGTCCATGCATCGTCCGGCGCGAGGAGCGCATATCGTCATCAGCGCAGGGCGTCGTGGTCGTGTAGAGGGCATCGTCGTCCGCGCAGGGGCGGGTCGTCATCCGCGCAGGAGCGCATCGTGGTCCGCGCAGGGGAACGCATTGTCGTCCGCACTGGGAGCACATCGTCGTCTTCAGAATTATTACCTTGGAAATAATTCAGGTTATTTAAATCAAGACTCACAGCAGAGTCGCGCCCGCGGAAGGACGCGACGGATCGGGCATAACCTGTAGGTCACAGTCTGCCCGATCAGGCCCGATCTATACCGAGGCGGTATAAGATCGGAGGTGGTTTGCGGCCCGCGAAGCCACAGACCAAAAGTGGAAGCGTTTCACGGGCCTGGCAATCTTGCAATTCTGACCCTGAAAGCTTCGGCTTTCTCTCTCAAATTCTGTAAAAATCTGAGTTGTTATTTCGTTCAAAAATTTTAGGTGTTAGAAAAAATATTTCGAAGACCTTTTTTCCCAGTGTAGCGGCAGGAGCACTGGGACGACGGATTGTAGCGGTAGCGCATGTCTGGTAGGTTAGTCGCGGGACCCAGGAATAATTACGGGCGACAGTTAGAGCGCGACACGGGCACGCAGACGGACATTTCTGGAGTAGACAGCCCTTTAGTAGATTGTCGCGACGTGCGGGACTGGACGCACCCCATCTTCGTGCCTTGCGGGTGTCACTTCAACTGCCGTTACTGGGATCCGCGCTTCCCGTACCCTGGTTACGTTTTCCGGCAGCACGGCTACGAGGCGAAGCGCAGCGGAGCGGCTTCAAAATTTCTTGCGTCAGCAACATCGAATGAGCGGACCTTCTTCCGTGGACATCCCACCGTCGACGATTGAGGAAGAGTGCACTTTGTGCGAGTTGGACTCAGGTTCCGTGGCTTTTTGGAGGATCATCTTGCCAGCGCAAATTCCGTTGCCGAGGAGGAGCGTGCAGCGCCGGCGTACTGTTGTAGATCTTTGCGAGAAGTGCGCGAAGGAGTTCGAGGACGATTACAAAGAGGCGATTTGGGTCCCGATTGGTCGAGATACACTCTCCCGTTTCTTTTTTACCTGCTCTCGCTGTTGATTTCTCATGTCGGCACCAGCGTTGAGGGACCCGAGGTGGGAGAGCTGGGGCACCAAGGATGTACGACAGGTGCTGGAGTCTTTGAGGGACCTGGTGGTGGGCCAGACCGTGTTGAAAGCAGAATGGGAGTCAGTTCGGTTCGAAGTGCTGGCGTGCTTTGCGGCCATCGCAGAGCAATTACAGGCCGTGCCGCAGGAGGTGTTGCCGGCTACCCGAGAATTGGTAACGCTCGGGCTCCTGGCGGAGGGCGCGGGCTCCGGACCGCTCCCAGTGTTTGCAGTGGCTTCAGAGTAGCCGTTGAGGGGCACGTGGACTTCAGCGCGTGCAGTCGCAAAGAAGAGGATGAAGTCCGTGAAAGCGTGGGGTACTGCCATGCTGGCTGAGCTGGCAGCCGCACCAGCGCCGGCAGGGGGCTCGGGAGCGCTCGGGCTAGTTGGCGGCGGAGGAGCATCAGGAGGGGCTGCAGGCGGGCCCGCGGGCACATTTACGCTAACGCATGCCCAATTAATGGAGCTACTGGACGCGGCGGTGGCCAAGGCTACGGCTGCAGCCGGGGGGGCTCCCGGTGCCTCAGCGGGAGGAGCGAGTGCATCAGAAGGCCAGTACCATACGGCGCTGGCGGCATCCCAGGGCAAGCGGGACGACTGGTCGGTGGATCGTCACAAGCAGGTGCGGGCCAACGTCTTGGCAGAGGGTGCGAAGCTGCGAGAGTCGCTGTTGCGATTCCGTAGCGAGCACTCGTGGAAGCGCCCGGGGACAGCACTAGAGGCGCATGCCTTCCCGGAGCTCGTGTGGGCGCGGCCGATCCTGGACGAGGAGGGATGCGACATCGACGAGTTACCTGCAAGGGAGGAGGCGTCCCTTGAGGACTGGTGCGTTCTCGTTCATTTGCTTCGCGTGCGGGTGACAGCGATGCAGGATTCGTGAAGAACAAGGAGCCGGGGGCTGTCTTCGAGGACGTCTTGGACGACTCCTTCGCAAGGAAGAGGCAGCGCTCTCCCTCGCCCCCGGCAACGGACAAGCGTCCGCATGTCGGCCTGGGGAGCCTGGCAAGCGCGGGGAGCCCGGGGGTGGTTCTCACGCCTGGTCGGCGTGGGGAGCTGGTGGCGGCATCAGCTGGGCTACGCATTGTCACCGAGGAGCAGTTACAACAAGCGCTCATGGGCACCCTCTCCCCCGAGGCGGTTCCAAAGCGGGCAGGTGAGGGAGCCCCGCGCCCGGTGATCCCCCAGCACGTGGGGGGGGAGCTTGCTGGCCTGGACTTGCGGGTGTATCCAGGCCAGAGTCTTGACGCCCAGCAGGCCAAGCTGGTCCTCGGCGAGGACGGGAGGTCGCTGCAGTGGGAGTCAGCGAACAAGCGAACGCGGTGCTCGACACTGCCGGAGTGGGAGCGAGGATTCTGCTTCGTGCTGAGGAAGGTAAAGTCGGAGAGGCAGCACCGCTTGATGGTGTACTTCAAAGACTGGTTCCAGTACCGGGCATTGGAGTACGGAGTTGTGAACTTAATCAAGTTCTACGAATTCCTGATCCTTCAGATGGAAGAGGACCCGTCCGTGACCTTTGAGCAACGATGTTACGCTAAGTAGTTCGAGGATTACATTCGGGAACAGCAGCTGCAGCCGGTGAAGACGAAACGGCCTTGGGTGGACGATCGCGGCCCGCGGGGAGGCAAGCACGGCAAGAACGACAAGGGCGGCAAGGCGCGGAACGACCCCCCCAACCCCCCTCGCGATGGAGGCGGTAAGGGGGGCAAGGGGGGCAAAGGCAGGGGTCGCGGGGGAGTGGAGCTCCCGCAGTACCGCCGAGCTTGCACACTCCACAACCGCGGGGCATGCACCTTCGACCCGTGCGGTTCGAGCATGTGTGCGGGGACTGTGGTGCCGCGGACCACGTGTCCGGGGCCGCTGCGTGCCCCGGGCACCCATGATGTGGGCGGCAGAGCCCGGCGCAAGCTGCGGCGCCGGGCGACGCCAACAGCAGCAGGATGGCGCCGGCGGGCGCCGGGGAGGCACCGGCTCGGGAGCCGGTAGCCGGGAAGGGCCATGAGCCCGAAGATGACGAGGAGGAAGACGACGTAATGTCAGTGGCCAACGCCTTCGAATTCACACCAGCGGAGCCGGGTGACGGTGACTACATCGAGGTCGAGCGCGGTGGAGGCGACACCGGCGACATCTTGCGCGGTGGTGACTGGTGGAAGCATCTTGTGCCGACCACTTTTGTTCCAGTGTGGGATGTGACGGGGCGGGCGTTGAGAGGGGAGTCCGCACCAGGATGGACAGAGACGATGAGCACATTTGCGGTGGCGCCAGCTCCGGTGTCCGAGACAGACCCGGAGACATGGAGTGTGCTGGACGGGGCAAGCCGACGATTGAGGAGATCGAAGAGATGGCCGGCGATTCGCGAGCGACTCCTTCGGCGAGCCACACAGGAGAGGATGGAGGCGGCGGGCACGATGGAGTACGAGCAAGCGAGGTACGTACAGGAGGTGCAGAGCGTGGGCGCGGCGGTGCCGCTTCTTACGGAGCGGGCGCACCTCATGGCAGCAGCGTTCGAGGATTGGCACGACGTGGACTTCCTCGTGCGGGGAGCCGCGTGTGGGATCGGGTGGCCATCGCAACCGATGGAAGTGGACGAGCCTTTTCGCGTGCCTAACTACGTGAGTGACGAGCACATGGAGGCGATGGAGCGCGAGATCGAGAAGGAGCTCTTGGAGGCACGCATCTTTCCCGCGGACGACAGGTTGCCATGGGGCATCTCTGCTTTGGGGATGGTGGAGAAGCTCCGCAACGGCAAGGTGAAGTACATACCGGTGTGGGACTACTCGCGACCGTTTGACATCGGCATCAACGCGAGGATCGGGCTGGAGAAAGACAAGTTCTCTTCGGTGAAGGACGCCTACGCGCTACTTCGGCCAGGGTACTGGATGGTGAAGGTGGACCTGGACTCCGCTTACCGATCGGTGGGGGTGGCGAGTCAGTTCCGGCCCGCCCAGTGCTTCGAGTTCGGCGGGGTGCGTTACATGGACGCCCGGGCCCCATTCGGGAACCGAGCACTACCTGGCATCTTCATGAGGTACACGCGCGCCATTGTCGCATGGATGCAGGCGCAAGGGATTCCGTGTGTGGGGTACCTGGATGACTTCTTCATGGTGGCGGCCACTTGTGAGGCCGCGGAGAAGATGATGATGTTGTTGGTCGAGCTGGTCTCATTCCTGGGATTCCGGGTGAACTCGGCCAAGTGCAAGGGCCCAGCGCAGCTCATGGAGTTCTTAGGGGTGGAATTATCCACCTCAAGAGAAGTGTGCATAGCAGCCATCAGCAAGGACCGGGTGGACTTCGTCGTGCGCAAAGCAAAGGAGGTGCGCCAGCAGGCGAGGCGGAAGCCGGTGCGCAGGCGACAGCTGGAGAGCCTGTGGGGGCTCCTGGCGTTCTGCAGTCAGGTGGTGTGGGGACTGTCGTTGTACACGCGTAAGGGCTTCTCATTGCTCGCGGCATCGGGGACGCGGGGAGCGGTGCGGGTGACACCGCCGGTGCTGGAGGATCTCGACACCATCGAGGAGGTGATCCGAAGGTACAATGGCCGCAAGTTGGTGTTGTTCCGGGAGGACGTGAAGGTGGATTTCTTCGCCACGGACTCGTCGGGCACGAAGGGCATGGGCGGCTTGATGGACGAGAGGTTCTTCCTGCACTCATGGGAGGACGTGCGGAGGATGATCCAGAAGCCCTGGTTCCCCTTCAGGAAGGGCGTGCCCGAGAGCAAGCACATCAACTACCTGGAGCTCTTCGCAGTGTGGTGGGCGGTGGTGCTCTGGGGACGGCACGTGCAGGGCCGCACGCTGGTGATCAGGATTGACAACCAGTGCGCCTTGCGCCAGGTGGCGAAGTGGTGGGGTCCGCCAGAGTACCTTCCGCTGCTCAAGCAGCTGTACCTGACGTGCGTGCGCTACAACATTCGGCTTCGGCCGGTGTACATCACCACGAAGGACAGCAAGCTGGCGGATCTACTGTCGAGGATGCAACTGCGGCAGTTCCACATGGAGCAACGGGCGTTCATGCGGGCGACAGTGTGGCGGCAAGACCGTGACGACTGGATGCTCAACCAAGCAGAGTTCCATTCGCTCGACATGGAGTTCGGGCCGTTCACCCTGGACGCGTGCGTGGCGCCATCGAGGGCGAACGCCTTCTGCGCGGTGAGCTGGAGCAGGGAGGAGGATGCACAGGTGCAGCGGTTCGATGGGCACCAGGCGTGGGGGAACCTGCCATTCTCCATCATGTACGAGATCATCGTGAACTTCCTCAGGTGCAAGAAGCGGCAGCAGATGGGCACGTCAGGCACCTTCCTGGTGCCGGTCTGGGGACAGGACCGGGGGCGGGCCCCAGACCCCACGTGGGCGCTCCTTTTGAGCATGCCGGAGGTGTTCAAGGTGGTGCGGGAATGGCGGAAGGGCACTCACCTGTTCACTGCGCCTGCCCTGAAAGGAGGCGGGCGCTCGGAGTGGGGGCCCACCAGGTGGAATGTGGTGGTGGTGGTGCGAGTGGGCCCGGAGCCGGTGACACTGCCGGGTTGGGTGTGAGGGCAGACTCGGTGGTGCAGGCACTGCTGCAGGAGCAGAAGCACTACGAGGAGGAGGCGCTAGCGCGGAGCACCAGAGCAGCCTACAGCACGGGGACGAGAGCGTTCGTGGCGTTCTGCATCGCCTTCGCGTGCTTGGGGTGTTTGGAGACGCTCCTGCCGGCCTCGGACGATGTGCTGGTGTGGTTCATTACATTCTCATCGTGGTTCGTCGCCCCGAGCACCATCAAGAACTACTTGGCAGCGGTGCGGCAGTTACATCTACAGCGGGGTCACGCGTGGAGGCCGGTGGCGGAGCGCTTCCGGGTGGCGGCTACCTTGCAGGGCGTGCGCAGGTTCTGGGACCGGCCTTCGAAGCCGGTCATGCCGCTCACCTTGCAGAACCTGTTGGACATGTCCCGCCACGTGGTGTTCGGCTCGCTCTCGGAGTTGGCGTTGTGGGCAGCGATATTGGTGGGGTTCTTCGGGCTGTTCCGTAAGGACAACCTCACCGTGGGCAAGGAGGATGCCTGCAACCCGAGAGCAGCTTTGGTGCGGGATGATGTGTTGTTCACCGAGGATGGCGAGACGGTGTGGATCAGGGTGAGGTACTCCAAGACCATCCAGTGCGGGGAGCGCTTTCACTGGGTGCCTCTTCGGAGAGTGCCGGGGTCGGCACTGTGCCCAGTGTGGGCGCTACGGGCGCTCATGAGCGCGACGGCGGACAGGGCCGGTGACTCCCCCCTCTTCGTGGTGGAGAAGGTGGTGGGGAGGAAGGTGCAGGTGGTGCCCCTGACCCACGCGGGTCTGGTGGGGGCCATCAAGCGCCTGGCGAGAGCAGCGGGCCTGCGCCCAGAGGCCTACGCCGGGCACTCGCTCAGGCGGGGCGGGGCCACAGCGGCGAAGCAGCTGGAGGTGCACACCATGTACATCAAGCACCAGGGGGACTGGCGCAGCGACTGCTACGAGAGGTACTGCGAGATGCAGCCCGAGCAGAGGCTCATCCTTCCGGGAGCCATGGCAGCGGCCGCGGCAGCACTCACGTGAAGTGAGCGCATGAAGGTGATGGCATCCTTCGGCCCCTGCCTGGCCCCCTTGGGTGAGTGTGTTCCGTGTTGCATTGTGCTGCCGGCAGTCAGGCCGCTCAGGAGAGCGAGTGGCCCAGGAGGGCAAGGCCGCTCAGGGAGCGAGGAGTCAAGGTGACTAGGCCGCTCATGGTAGCGAGGAGCCCAGGAGGCTAGGCCGCCAGGAGAGCGAGGGGAGCTGTCGGCACGCACATCACATCACCGAACCTGTCAGGTGAGCCGCTGCACAGGGCAGGAGGCATGGTAGAGGCTGCACGAGAGGACTGCTTGCCAAGGGGCACTCTGCTAGCCACGGAGGCAAGGAAGGAAGCAGAGAAGCACTGTTAGCTAGGAGAGAGCAACAATAGCTTAGCAGCTCGTGTAGCATTGTCACCTGACAGTCTCTGGGAGACACTCACTCAGCCAAAGGTCAGAATGCAAATGAGCCTGGAAGGCAAAAGAGGAAAAGAGAAAAGGCAGAGGAAAGAAAAGAAACAGCAATTAAACTAATAGCAATTTAATGAGAAACATTGCTGTGGCCTGCCAACTTGCTTGACATGTTTGTCTCACCCTGCTGTGAATTGCTTGAAATAACGCGCAGGGAGCGCATCGTCGTCCGCGCAGGGAGCGCATCGTTATCCGCGCAGGGAGCGCATCGTCGTCCGCGCAGGAAGCACGTCATCCGCGCAGGGAGCGCATCGTCGTCCGCGCAGGGAGCGCATCGTTATCCGCGCAGCGAGCGCATCGTGTTCCGCGCAGGGAGCGCGTCGTGGTCCGCGCAGGAAGCGCATCGTCCTCCGCGCAGGAAGCGCATCGTCCTCCGCGCAGGAAGCGCATCGTGGTCCGTGCATTAACGTCCGCGCAGAAAGAAGCGCATCGTCGTCCGCGTAGGGGAGCGCATCGTCGTCCGCGCAGGGAGCGCATCGTCGTCCGCGCTGGGAGCGCATCATTGTCCGCGCAGGGAGCGCATCCTTGTCCGCGCAGAGAGCGCATCGTCATCGGCGCAGGGAGCGCATGATAGTCCGCGCAGGAAGAAGCGCATCGTCGTCCGTGCAGGGAGCGCATCATCGTCCGCGCAGGAGCGCAGAGCATTGTTGCCGCGGCGAGGGAGCGCACGTTATCCGCGCAGGGAGCGCATCGTCGTCCGCGCAGGAAGAAGCGCATCGTGGTCCACGAGGGAGCGCATCGTCATCCGCGCAGGGAGCGCATCGTGCCGCCCGTGCATCGTCGTCCGCGCAGGAAGAAGCGCATCGTCGTCCGCGCAGGGAGCGCATCGTCGTCCACGCAGGGAGCGCATCGTCGTCCGCGCAGGGAGCGCACCGTCGTCCGCGCACGGAGCGCATCGTCGTCCGCGCAGGGAGCGCATCGTCATCCGCGCAGGGAGCGCACCGTCATCCGCGCAGGGAGCGCATCGTCGTCCGCGCAGGGAGCGCATCGTCGTCCGCGCAGGGAGCGCATCGTCATCCGCGCAGGGAACGCATCATCGTTTACAAAGAGATGGTAGCCACCCTAATGTGTGAAAATCTCAGCGACACCACACTTGGCAGGCCATCCTCCGCCACAACACACCTGGCACTCCGCCCCGCCACACCACTTGGCAGGCCATCCTCCGCCACAACACACCTGGCACTCCGCCTCGCCACACCACACTTGGGAGAAGGCCATCCTCCGCCACAACACACCTGGCACTCCGCCTTCCGCCACACCACACTTGGCAGCCCATCCTCCGCTACAACACACCTGGCACTCCGCCTTCCGCCACACCACACTTCTGGCAGCCCATCCTCCGCCACAACATTCCTGGCAGTCCGCCTCTTCCGCCACACCACACTTGGCAGCCCATCCTCCGCCACAACACACACGCGGCAGTCCATCCTCCGCTCACAACACACCTGGCACTCCGCCCGCCACCCACACTTGGCAGCCCATCCTCCGCCACAACACACCTGGCAGTCCGCCCTTCCGCCACACCACACTTGGCAGCCCATCCTCCGCCACAACACACACGCGGCAGTCCATCCTCCGCCACAACACACCTGGCACTCCGCCTTCCGCCCACACCACACACTTGGCAGCCCATCCTCAGCGACACCACACTTGGCAGGCCATCCTCCGCCACAACACACCTGGCACTCCGCCTTCCGCCACACCACACTTGGCAGCCCATCCTCCGCCACAACACATACGCGGCAGTCCATCCTCCAGGACGTGGCAGCTTGCCTTCTGCCAAGCCAGCCACACGTGGCGCCCCACCGCTGCAACACTTTGCGTTGCTCATTCCCCTCACATGCGGCAGTCCATCCTGTCACATCCGACGGCCCACAGCTGCTGCAACACGGAGTGGCCCACCACCGCCACACCCCAGCGAGACGCGGGCGGGACATTGTAGTTGAGGTCGGGACGGACAATCTCTCTTGGCCTCCGGGGTGACGTGCTCGGAGCTGCAGTGACGTGGCTTTTCAGCTCCCGCAGAATAGTCGTCACATCGTTGTGCACCTTTGTAGCAGAAGCCTTGGTCACCTCCTCGGCTCGCTCCACGGCCTCTGCACATCGCCCTCTCTTTCACTTTCAGAAGGGCAGGCCGTGAACCCCTCCAATCAGAAAGGCGCACAATGCAAGCCGTGCCCCCTGTGTCTGCTGCACCTTTCGCAAAAAAAGAGGCGCTGTAACATCTCGCACACATCCCTGAGGCGATCAACCGCCCGCGGCCCAGTCACTGCAACCCAGGGCCTCCCTAGCCGTCCCACCCACTGCAACCTGCTGCCCTTTATGTCTGCACCTGTGGCGCTGTCTTGTCATCAAGGCCGGCTAGGAGGACGCGGGTAGCAGTGGGTGGGCCGGCTAGGAGGACGCGGGTAGCAGTGGTGGCCTGGCTAGGAGGTGACGCGGTGGCAGTGGTGGGCCGGCTAGGAGACGCGGGTAGCAGTGGGTGGGCCAGGAGCACGCGGGCAGCAGGTGGGCCGGCTAGGAGGACGCGGGTAGCGTCAGGTGTGGTTTTTTCATCTGTCTCAGCGTAGGCCAGGCGTCACACTCGGCCAGAACCCTGTGGCTATCAGGCAAGGCAGGCCACCACCGGGCGGTTTCACAGGTGCCTGGGAGTGGCCATAGTGGCGCATCTGCCCTCGTATCCCATTCACCGCCCGGCCGCTGAGCGGGGCAACACCTATTCACCGCCCGGCCGCTGAGCAGGCAACACCTATTCACCGCCCGGCCGCTGAGCAGGGCAACACCTATTCACCGCCCGACCGCTGAGTGGGGCAACATTCACCGCCCTCGGCCGCTGAGCGTGGCAACACGATCACTCGCCGCTGAGCGGGGCAACACCCATTAACCGCCCGGCCGCTGAGCGGGGCAACACCCATTCACCGCCCGGCCGCTGAGCGGGGCAACACCTATTCACCGCCCGGCCGCTGAGCGGGCAACAACCATTTCACCGCCCGGCCGCTGAGTGGGGCAACACCTATTCACCACCCGACCTTGCTATGGCTCACCGCTGCCTCTACGAGTGCCGCTGCTGTTCACAGGCAGTGTGCTGGCTCACCGCTGCCTCTACGAGTGCCGCTGCTGTTCACAGGCAGTGTGCTGGCTCACCGCTGCCTCTACGAGTGCCGCTGCTGATCACAGGCAGTGTGCTGGCTCTCCGCTGCCTCTACGAGTGCCGCTTGCCGATCACAGGCAGTGTGCTGGCTCACCGCGTCTTATTTGGAGTGCCGCTGCTGTTCACAGGCAGTGTGCTGGCTCACCGCGTTCTACGAGAAAGCGCTGCTGTGCACAGGCAGTGTGCTGGCTCACGGCTGCCTCTACGAGTGCCGCTGCTGTTCACAGGCAGTGTGCTGGCTCACCGCTGCCTCTACGAGGCCGCTGCTGTTCACAGGCAGTGTGCTGGCTCACCGCGGCCTCTATGAGTGCCGCTAAGTTGTCTACAGGCAGTGTGCTGGCTCACCGCTGCCTCTACGAGTGCCGCTGCTGTTCACAGGCAGTGTGCTGGCTCACCTGCCTTTACGAGTGCCGCTGCTGTTCACAGGCAGTGTGCTGGCTCTCCGCTGCCTCTACGAGTGCCATTGCTGTTCACAGGCACTGTGCTGGCTCACCGCTGCCTCTACGAGTGCCGCTGCTGTTCACAGGCAATGGGCTGGCTCACCGCTGCCTCTACGAGTGCCGCTGCGGATCACAGGCAGTGTGCTGGCTCACCGCTGCCTCTACGAGTGCCGCTGCGGATCACAGGCAGTGTGCTGGCTCACCGCTGCCTCTACGAGTGCCGCTGCTGTTCACAGGCAGTGTGCTGGCTCACCGCTGCCTCTACGAGTGCGGCTGCTGTTCACAGGCAGTGTGCTGGCTCACCGCTGCC
>LGRX02003567.1:0-29569 GCA_001247695.2 Cymbomonas tetramitiformis
GGCTCACAACACATAAATCTATCATTTGGAATGCTCAGCATCAGCCCATCTCGACCGGAACCGAAAATATGTAGGGTATTTCATATCACGCGAAACTGCGGAAGCCATTGTGAGCTACACTATAAAATCGATATCTCGGGATGCACCGCGATGCATCATGCATATGATGGCTTCCTGAGCTCATAACACATAAATCTATCATTTGGAATGCTCAGCATCAGCCCATCTCGACCGGAACCGAAAATATGTAGGGTATTTCATATCACGCGGAAGCCATTGTGAGCTTCATTATAAAATCGCTATCAATGGAGGCACCGCGATGCATCATGCATATGATGGCTTCCTGAGCTCATAGCACATATATCTATCATTCCGTATGCTCAGCATCAGCTCATCTCGACCGGAACCTAAAAGCTGTAGGGTATTTCTTATTACGCGAAACTGCGGAAGGCATTTTGGGTTTCACTATAAAATCGATATCTCGAGTTGCACCGCGATGCATCAGGCGTATGATGGCTTCCTGAGCTCATAGCACATATATTTATCATTCCCATCGCTCAGCATTGGCTCATCTCGACCGGAACCGAAAATCTGCAGGGTATTGCTTATTATGCGAAACTGCGGAAGGCATTTTGGGTTTCACTATAAAATCGATATCTCGAGTTACACCGCGATCCATCGGGCATGTGATGGCTTCCTGAGCTCACAACACATACATCTACCATTCCGAAACCTCAGCATCAGCTTGTCTCGACTGGAAACCATATTCTGTAGGGTATTTCATTTGACGCGAAACTGCGGAAGGCATTTTGGGTTTCACTATAAAATCGATTTCTGTAGATGCACAACGATCCATCGGGCATATGATGGCTTCCTGAGCTCATAACACATATATCCACCATTCCGAAGCCTCGGCATCAGCATATCCCGACCGGAACCCATATTCTCTAAGGTATTTCGTATTGCGCGAAACTGCGGAAGGCATTTTGGGTTCCACTATAAAATCAATTTCTGTTTATGCACGACGATCCATCGGGCATGTGATGGCTTCCTGAGCTCATAACACATATAACTATCATTTAGAATGCTCCGCATCAGCTCATCTCGACCGGAACCGAAAATCCGTAGGGTATTTCATATTACGCGAAGCTGCGCGATGCCATTGTGAGTTTCGCTGTAAAATCGATATCTATCGATGCACTTCGATCCATCATGCATACGATAGCTTCCTGAGCTCATGATACATATATCTATAATTAAGGATGCTCCGCATCAACCCATCCCGAACCCAAAATCTGTAGGGTATTTCCCCATTTCGCGTAACGGCGGAAGGCATTTTGGGTTACCCTATAAAATCGACCTCATGAGGAATGGTATGCTTTACCATGATTGCATGGTAAATCTACACATGGCAATACGCACACAGGGCTAATTAATGTATGCCTAAGGTTGTATTGAGACTGAGTGTGAATAAGCTTCCCATTATCTCAAGTTAGCACCAACCAAATAATCTGGCGAGCTCAGCAGAGGAGAGAGAATATAGCATGCTAACACTCGTATGATGTTATAGTATGTTACAGTAATAACTATTTTATGTTGTAGTATGTTACAGTAATAACTATAATATGTTACAGTAATAACTATTTTACACTATTCTATTCTACGGTATTCTATACACTCACTGTGGGAATAATGGCCGGCGATTCAAAAAGGACCGCTTGGTTGATAGTGGTGGTGGTGGTGTCGCTGGGATCGTTGTGCGGTCATCAACACACAGTCGTGTGTGTGTTGACATCCGCTTTGCCTCATCTACAAGGACGCATCCCCGTTCCAGTTGCCGTCTTTGTTTCGCTTTGTTGCCTAGGACCTTGTGAAATGCAGTAACGTGAACATCCGACGGAGGGACACGACGTTGTGCGGGAAAGTCGGAGGGTTGGCAGGTTGGTTGGCAGCTAATTTTTATTTGAACGCTCTGCCTTCTAGAAAATTGGCTTTTGTCCCGCCACAAAAAGCCATATCCACTCGTTTGGGGACGCGAGCTGGATGGGACCCGCGAGCTAAACGGACGGGGAGGAGACAGGGACGCGGGCGAATTGGTCTTGGGGATGCTGGTACAACAACTCTCCGTGTCATCCATCTCGTCGTCCGTCGAATTTTGGGTAACGTCGCCTCCCTCCGCCTCAGAATTCCCGCCACTTCTTTCACTGCAGAGTTCATCCTGCAGTTGGGTGACAACGGGCGGGGTATGGACGTCTGCCCCCTTATCACTCTCAAAATCAGTACCAGCAGGGCTTGTGCGAAGTTGTCCGCTCTCTGCAAAAAATCTTTTTTATCCCGTTTTTTCTGCCGCGCAAAGTTTGATCTTTTGTCCCGCTTGCGGCCCATGCCTACGCCCACACCGCAACACCCCCATAACCGATGCATCTGTTAGTCTCACTCCTCGGGCTTACTCGTCTATACAAATATACGCTCGACACACGCAAGCATTCATAGACAGTGAGACACGAGTCCGACTTACATACCTGCAGCGCAGTCCATAGGCCAAACGCATGCAGGGACAGTGAGACACGACTCGGACTTACATATTATCTGCGGCGCAGTCCAGAGGCCAAACGCATGCAGGGACAGTGAGACACGAGTCGGACTTACATATCATCTCACTGCAGCGCAGTCCATAGGCCAAACGCATGCAGGGACAGTGAGACACGACTCGGACTTACATACCTGCAGCGCAGTCCATAGGCCAAACGCATGCGGGGACGAGTGAACACGACTCGGACACATACGCGCGGCGCGTCCATAGGCCAAACGCATGCAGGGACAGTACTCGGCGGGACTTACATATCATCTGCTGCGCAGTCCAGAGGCCAAACGCAAACAGGGACGGTGCGACACGACTCGGACCTACATATGATCTGCAGCGCAGTCCATAGGCCAAACGCATGCAGGGACGGTGAGACACGACTAGGACACACATATCTATATGGGTGCAGCCTAGCTGACTAATATCCACGCTAGACACAAAATATTCACATGCTGGAGGCCTGACTTTACCTGCAAACGCTGGATGCTATCGTATGCTCCGACAGCAGTAGAATGCCTCTCTTGAAATTTTTGAAATGAAGCACGAAGTTCAAATTGATCAGCCGATAGTAAGGAAGGTTCACGCTTCGAGTTTCACCTAATTGATCTCAGGGCTCACGATTTATTGCTTTTGTCTGATTTATCATCATTATTTCCTTCCATGCGAACGTCATCTCCCCGGAACAATGCCACCTCATCGAAAAGCTATCTTCCGTTATACCAAAGATCTTTCCATCGAAATTGCATATTCCTCGGCGGGCCAATCGGGTTGGCCGAGACAGTTCGCCTGAGATGATAATTATGTTCCCATTACTGACTTGGCGAAACGTTCCAAAAAGTGAAATCAAGTTGAAATCGCCGATCGTGTGCTATTGAGGGAACACTCTGGTTCTCAGTGTGTATGACGTCCGATGACAGTAGAAAGAAAAGTGCCCTCCTCCAGAAATCCAGCCAATGAGAGCGTTTGATATCGCCCGACGTGGCCAGTGGATCTCGGAAGGTCTGTCATGATGCAGAACTGCGCGTCTCGCGTCATGAGAGCGGTAGAGCCATGCGAGCGAGGGGCACTGGAAGACGTCGTCGAGGTCGAAGGTGCTTAAGCCACCAGCCCAAAAGTCGGTAGCAAGCGGGATGCTGAAATCTGTATAGGCAGTTCTGACCGGGAGTCCCGGTCAGGCCCCTACAGTAAACACTCAGTATTAAGGAATTCACCGTTAAGGAATCAGCCAGCGTTTTGGGGGGGGTCACGATTTTAGTGATTTGGCTGGCTGGACCAAAAAGAATAAGGAAGAGGTCCGAAATAAGGAAGGCCGTCGCTGGTTGGCATGCTTTCGGCAATCTTAAAATAAGGAATTGACGCTGGCATAGCTTGACGCGGTGCACATGGCTTTAGGCTAATTATTGCACATGGCATTAGGCAATTGCAGGCAGTTCTTCGTAGTGAGACTGCGATAGTATGCCGTCCTTCATGTCCGTGTGAAGCTCTCTAAGCTGTTGCCTACTCGCTGGGTCCATTTTATCACTTCGAAAAATCAGCACACAGTTTTCTCGAAAATTTCAGTTTGTAAGGCTGAGGAAGATAACGAATGGCGCTGGCTGGCTCATGAATCGCGTTCCTTCTAATGAACGAATTCATTAGCACGCTGGCGCTGGCCGGGGGGGGTCACGATTTTAGTGATTTGTCTGGCTGGAGCCAGATCTCTGTTTCATTAAATATGAGTGTTCTTGTATGAGACTCCTAGGACCAACACTGGACCGCTGACTGATCTATAGGTTCGTGCTTTGTGACACTCGCTGTGTCACAGGTAGGCTAGACTCCGAAACCGTCCGAGACCGTTCCGGGTATATCTAGCTTAGGGTTTATTTATCTTATGAGTTTATCCACACAGTTCGGGAGTTTCTGATATCTAGTGAACTAGGCTATTCCAGTAGGTCGTGGCCCCATCCACGCTTTTATTCCACTTGCTGATTTGGCTATGATTGGCTAAACGGCCGCTTGGAGAGGTGGTGCGCGCGGGCGCGTTTGGGTGCGACTAGGAATTATGGCATGAATTGTTTGCGGTAAGCAACTGGGAGTGGCGGCCATGGGGACCGCGCCTCGTTACGGACTAGTCTTAGCAATGTTCGGATCCAGTTTTGCACCGGCACTGGCCCTGCTGGTTACTGTTTTCTGGGCTGGTGTTCGCGACACCTTCGACTTCGACGACATCTTCGAGTGCCCCTCGCCGCTCCACTCTCTTAGCTCCTCTCCGCTGCTGACCATTACCATTTTTCCGCTACCACACCCAACCGCGCGACTGCGTACCACCTCCCCTCTGGCTTTTCAGAGTATGGGTATGTTGACCCGAGCGAAGAAGTCCCTGGACAGGGACAGTGACATTGACGCCTCACTGAGGCTATTAGACGGGGTTCGGAACAGTCCGACGGTGCGTACGCCAACTGTTCCGACCCCCGCTCCGACTTCCAACGAGGATGCAGACGTGGCGACCAGGAAGTACTTACAGGAGCAGAGCAAGCTGGTTGACGACATCTACAAAGCGCGTCTACACCGCCAATGGGCGAAGGGTGTCCGCGAGGATGTCCTTGGGGACAAGAAGCACCACTTCCGCGGTACGGACGACGCCGGCCTCCTCTCCGAGCTGGTGGTGCAGCTGCGTACGGAGTTTCATTCGGCTGGACTGGAGCTGGCATCCTTTGACCTCGACGACCCTCTGGCTCGTGTGGTGACCAAGGTCAACGGCTTGCTCTTCGACGTTCTGGCTCTGGTTATCGAGAAGCACAGCAACGCCTACGTCTGGTTGACTGGCACCGACGCCTCGTCTGACCGTGATGGACGGCGAGCCCTGGTGGACATCATCAAGGGCTGTGTACCGGTGGCGCTGCGTGAGTCGCACCAGGAGGAGCACGCCGCGTTGCGTTATCGCGCAGACACTGACCCGCAGCCCATCTTGGCTCGGGAACAGCGTCTGGTGCGGGATAACAAAGCTACGGACTGGACACCCACTGAGGAGATCAGGAAGCTCTCCCTGTACAACCGGCTAGACCCGGTGTTTTACACCGCGGTCAAGGTGCGGTATCCTCTCGCGGCCGATCTCGCGCATGTCTCCTTGGCGTCTCTCCGCTCCCTTGTGGTGGAGATTTATCAGGCTTGGGCGCAGACGGGGGCGGGGAAGGCAGTCTCGGGCAAGAGCGGCATCTCTGCGCAGCTCTCCAGCACCGAGTACGCGGCGCCCTTCTCAACAAGATCAACGAGCTTCAGGACTTGCTACGGCAGCAACGCGGTGCGGACGCGCCGCCGGCGCAGCAGCAGCGGCAGCAGCCGCAGCGTCAGCAGCGGCAGCAGCAGCAGCAGCGCGGTACGCAGCGGGGATTCCGTGTCGGCACGCACCCGTTGCCTGCGGTCGGTTTCGACCGTGACGACCAAAAGGCGAAGCCCTTTTGCGGGAGGTGCCAGATGTTTTCACGCTTCTCCGTGCGTCTACGACGCAAGCAAGCTTGGACGCTCGACGAGATGATAGAGGTCGCACAAGAATGCTTTACGGATGGTGTAATATGCGAGCACACCGAGAAGATCTTCGACTTCAGCTCTTGGTTTGATGGTCACGTCTTCGATTGCCACAATATTTTGGCACAGCAGGCTTTCAAGTTCAAGAAGAACGAGCACGGCGAAGTGGGCATGCAGTACAAACAGTATTCCATTTCACCCAAATGGTTACCCGAGACTCCATTGCCAAAGCTTGTTTCTACACCCCCTGTCGCGGGGCCTGGATACATCAAGCCGATTCCTTTTACCGAAGAAGGCATCGAAAAGCTTGAGCATACCTTACAGGCGTTGAAGGACATTTTGGGCACAAAGCTCACGGACGTGCACGAAAAGTTTTGGCGCGAGGATGTCATCGAGAAACAGCGCCACCTAACTGCTGGTGGAGAATGTCAAGCGCCCGCGATACCCTTCCAGCATCCCGAGAAAATCGCCATCGAGCGCAATGCCACCTTGGTTCGACTGATAGAGGCGCCCGCGTTGGCGATAGAAGCTGCCGGGGCTGCCGCCGTCCCCGCTATACCGGTGCGCATCCAACGCCGAATTGATCGAGCGCCGATAGAAGTGTACAACGGTAAACGGAAACACCAAGGTCGAGCCCAAAAGCGAGCAGAGCAGTACGTGGACAACGCCCAGTGGGAGGTCACCTACGGCCAGATGACAGTCGGCAGCTTTGCAGTGGCTCTCGCGGTGGAATCTGAAAACGACAAGTTCGCTTTCCGCGTACAACCGAGGCGAAGCGAATGGTCGGATCCGTTGTACTTGGTGAAGGTGGAGGCGCGCTATCCGTCAACTCAACAGCTGCTATATCGCTATTTCCAACCCAAAAAGCACACCGACACCAAGAAGAAGCACCTCGGCAAGCAGCTTGCGAGTCACCCAGGAGCTTTCGCAGCGCCACCGGGGCACCGACCGTCTACCGAGACTTTCGATAAGAATGAAATAGTGCTGGCATGGAATGTGGATGCGAATGACCCCGAACGGAGTATACCGAACGAGCAATACGCGCAGATAGTCGTCGCTTTGCTTGCACAACAATCCAAACGCACGCGCAAGGACCTAGGTGACTTGAATGAATCGGATGATTCCGATGAAGACGAAGCTTTTGATAATTGCGTAGCGGTAGCGGTAGCACCTGAAGTGGACGCGTAAAGCAAGACGGGAAAAAACATGCAAATAGTATGTGTATAACGTGTATATAGATTCCGAGTCAAAAGTTCTTTGTGTTTTCACTCCTCCTAGATTTCGAAAAAGTGCATTTGACCTCAATTTTGTACCATAAAAACCATTAAATCTAATGCACAACCTGCACTTGCATGTTCTTGACTGTTAAAATGCGGCTTTTTAATCCTATCATGAGGTAAATAAGGCAATATCATTTTCACATGAGAATATCATTTTCATCGAATAGTGTGTTCATTGGCCATGTGTGTGTGCCCTGTTCCAGCAGGCGGCGGATGATGGGGCTGAGGCGTTTGCCACTGCGGCATCTCCGTACGGGCCGCCTGCGGTACTCTGTGCGGGTGCGGTGGGCGGGATCGGCGTGTCCGCCTACGGCTTCACGGTAGAGCCGCAGCAGCCTGCTGACGGGCCCGCAGGTGACGACATTCATCAGCGGCTGGACGATCTCGCCGCGGAGGTCCATGCCGCGGCAAACTGCAAGGTGCACTACGCCCACGCATCCTTCCCACCACCGGCGGTTCTCGAGCCGCATGCATCGGCTCTGGTGTGCGGCCCCGCGGCAGCGGGGAACATGCCGGAGGAGCAGGTTCCGGCAGGTGGTGCGGCGGCATCGGCATCCGCCGTGCCGGCCCCTGCTATACCTGTCTCGCAGGAGGAGGATGTGAAGCCCGTACCGCTTCAATCGGCGCGGGTGACTGCCACGACGGACGGTGAGTTCCCTGGGTTCGTTCAGACTGTCAACCACGCCGCCATCGCGCCGGTTGACCTCACCGGCTACGATACCGACGACTACGAGGACTTTGCCGACGGCAGCTTCCGGCTGAAGCCGCGGGGTTCGCCTCCGTCGGCCAATCATGTTTCCGGGCCACCAGTGGACGAGCAGAGGACCTACGGTTGTGGGAAGCCGCACTGGGGCTTTCCTGCCACGGTTGGGCCATGGGGAATTCCTTTCCTCCTTTCCCTCGTTCTTTGCATCTCGATCATGGGGGTGGCAGCCGTGCCCGATGCTCAGTCAGCTGCGGGATTGCCTTCGCCTGATGGTGATCTCGATTGGGAGACTCCGTCAATTTTCTCCACGAATGAATTTGTTGAATCCGTGATCCCGGCTCAGGGTTTCTTTGTGGCTGACAATGTGCCGCCGCTTGAGCCCCCTGAGCCCCCTGACCTCTTTCAGGATCTTGCTCAGGGAGATTTGAGTTTCGACATGGCCTTCTTCTACGGTGTGGCTCTACATGAGAGAGGTCCTTTCGGGAACCCTCCCTTCGGGTCGGACTTGATTGAGACCACCGCTGGCTACTTTGGTGCTGTCGGTTGACTTCTTGTTCACTCTGGATGCACACCAACATGGTGGTGTGCGGAACTCCGGTGACTTCAACAATTTTTCTGGTTTATGCTTTTGCTTTTGACATCTACAAGTTACATTCTGGCTTGCTAGCTCGGTGCCTTTCAGTTGTTTAGCGGGTGCACAATGCCCGTAGGTTTCTGCACCTGTGCTAGCTAGAGGGTTTCCAATTTGTGTTTCAGAATTGCACAGTTGGATTAGCAGTTAGGTCTGTCAACCTGGCTCCTGCCCTAACTTATCTTACATTATCTGACTCTCCTAGACAGTCACCACCCACAGTGCTGGGGTGGTGTGCTGAAATCTGTATAGGCAGCCCTGACTGGGAGTCCCGGTCAGGCCCCTATGACAGACTCCTAGGACCAACACTGGACTGCTGACTGATCTATAGGTTCGTGTTGTGACACTCGCTGTGTCACAGGTAGGCTAGACTCCGAAACCGTCCGAGACCGTTCCGGGTATATCTAGCTTAGGGTTTATTTATCTTATGAGTTTATCCACACAGTTCGGGAGTTTCTGATATCTAGTGAACTAGGATATTCCAGTACGGGATCAGGGCAAGCGTAATACCGTAAATGAACATTGCGCCAACGAAGCCCGGTCCAGGTCGAATCCCCATAGCGGCGGCTCAAAGACGCACTTACAAACTGCTCATCTCAAATTTCCCACTCGTACCCAAACGCGCCGTTGCGCACCACCTCTCAACGCGGATGTTTTAGCCAATCATGGTCAAATAGCTGTGGAATATAGCGTGGAATGGGTCCACGACCAACTGGAATATCCCGGTTCAAGACATCAGACAGTCAGTGAACCAATATAGATAAACTCTCATAAGAAATAAACCCTAAGCTAGATATACCCGGAACGGTCACGGAGTCGGAACGGTCTCGAGTCTAGCTACCTGTGACACTCGGTGTGTCACAACACAGGCTTACGGATCAGTCACGGTCCAGTGTTGGCTACCTAGGAATCTGTCATAGGGGCCTGCACCGGGACTCCCGGTCAGGGCTGCCTATACAGATTTATGGGTATTTCCAAAACCACTGCGCGAGGTGGGACAAGGTCCAGAGCCATTAATTATATATGCTGGATTTGACACTGTGACACTCAAAACTGTCACATGTCACTTCCTATGGTAGGCTGGGTGACCGTCACCAGTAGACGGGAAACACCCGTTAGGTATTTATGTATGCCTCTCTTTTATCTATCACACTTTTACCGTTCTGATTCCGTAACCCTTAACTCAGGGTTTATCTCACCAGTTAGATATATATTACCGCCGAACTATATATCTGCCAGGTTTGGCCCCACTTGCGCTTTATTTAGCCACTGCGAGATTGCCACCATGAGTGGCTAAGCTCGGACGCCTGGGATGGAGTGAGGCGCTCCGCGCGTGAGAGTGCCGGCAGTCACGGGTATGGCCTAAATTTTATGGGTTGATTTACGGCACGCCGCACCGGTTGGAGAACGATTTTCTTACGGGACTTAACGTTGGACTGGTTTACGTTTTCTGGTTGGATCCCACACCGTTGCGTATCGGCCGCCGCTACCACACGACTTCCCGGAATTAGTTGATCTCTCACGGCTGCCGTATCGGCGACCCACGCGTTTCTTGGCCGCCCGAAACTGCCGCACATCTCACGTTCCATTGCCTCACTCCGCCCCTTCAGTCCTTCTCACAATGGTTGCTTCTACTCGAGCCACCGCTAGCATGACGAATCGCCGACGCGCACTAGCCACGATTTTTTATTCAGCGGCTGCGAGACACGCCAACACTCCAGCCACACCGCCGGCAGCTCAGCCGGCTGCCAATTCAGCAGGTGCTGCGTTCCTAGCCTCGGTGCGCACACTTCAACGGGAACACTTCGACATGAAGGTCTCCAAGTCCGTTCGTCAAAGTTATTCGAGGACAAGAACGGGCGATTTTCAGGGACTGAGTGTCACGCGTCCGCACTCTTCGCCAGGATGGTCTCTGCACTACAGACGGCATTTGTCACGGAGGACATTGGTTTTGCACCCCTTTTCCTGCTGGACAATGCTACCCTTCCCGTCCGCGTGGAGGCCAACGCCTTGTTGTTCTCCGCGCTTGAGCTCATGGTTGACCCGACGTCACCCGCAGCTGACTGGATGGACTCCTCGCACTCCACCTTCCCGAGCGACGGTAAGCGGGTGCTGCTTGAGTTTGCCCGCCGCGTGATCCCGGCGGGTGACCCCTTTCAGGGTCAAGCGGACATGTTGGGCATCCGCATCTCCGCGGGCGTGGAGCCGTGGACCCGCATGACAAAATCGGCGACTTCAACGCCGCTCTGAAGGCTGCGAGGACGCGGGCAACACTCCAAGATGAGGACGTGAAGGCGCTGTTCATCAAGTCCCTCGACACCGTCTTCTACCAGCCGGTGGTGTCACGGTTGCTTCTCCACGATCAACGAGCAGCTCACGACCTCCTCACGATTCAACAATGGGTGCGTGAATGCTACTCCGAGCACGTGCGGGCGGGCACCGCCACGGCGTCCGCACACCGCTACTCTCACGGCACGCATTTCATGGAGGGGGCCGCCGATGACTCCGGTGGACCCGGCGAGCTCGCGGACTTGAGGACGATGGTCCTCGACTTGAAACGTCAATTGGCCGCATTCCTCGACACCGCCGGGTCCGAGCCGTCCCCACGGGGATTTACCCCTCGCGCGGACAAGCCGGACCGCCGCGTCAAGACCCGCTTCGCGGCCTCACCCCTCCCCAAAGGGGGGAATTGGTCTCAATCCGTCTCAAGGAAGGTGGCCTTCCACCGCGACAGCGGTGCGACCATCCCGTACTGCCAAAATCAGGTGTGTGCTAAGGGGAAGGCGAGGCATTGGCACCGGGACTGCCCGAACGGGGGCAGGACCGGACTCTCGGCCTACGCCTTCGCCGAGGAGGCCGAGAACTCCGTGTTGGCCGCGAAGTTCCAACACGCCATCGACAACGGCGACCCCGTGGAATTCGACGCCCTCTGCATGCTTGCGGGCGGGAAGCCGGAGGTCTTCACCGATCTTTCCGCGTGCTCGTTCTGCGAGGAGGACGGTGAGGTCCTCGTGTCCGCCGTCACCGAGTTCTCTGAGATGGCACACGCGGCTGGGGCTTCAACATTCAACATCAACACCTTCACTGCCGACTTGCCGGTGGTGTCGGAGCCGACCGCGCACTCCCCGCCCGCGTCGGTTGAGTCCGAGGAGGAATGGACGGACCGGTCCGCCGAACCCCTTCTGCCCTCCCGTCACCCGCACGTTTGCCGATTTCATTCAGAGCACGGGGGTTGCATTGGAGGCGCCCGACGAGCCGGCCGCGAGCATGAACTTGCTCTCCGCGGTTGAGACACCGGAGCGCGTGAAGGACTACAAGCCCGCGACCTACGCCGCGAGCGACGATGACGACGAGGATGCCTCGGTGGCACCGCCGCGGCCACGGTACGGCTGTGGGAACGCCATTCCGGGCTTCGGGAGGTCTCTTCTCACTTCATCCTTGGTGTGTGCGCTATTTGTAATTTGTGCCACCGCCGCGCCGCACACCGTTGCCGATGTCGGTGGTGCCGGTGCGCGCACATGCACGGCTCCACCGGTCGGTGGTGCTACGTGGACTGCCTCAGCAGTCCCGACTACGGAGGCTTCGCCGACTGAGGTGGTTCATGACGTGCCGTGTGCTATTCCGCCTCGTCTCCACCGGCGGGAGCAGAGGCGGCAGGGCCTCTATATGGCTCCGGTGCCGTGGCATCCCGGGCCGCCGCCGCCTGCCGTGTTATTTGAGGACGGTCCTCCGCTGTCGCCGGCATCGTCTTCAGATGACGAGGCCCCACCGTCGGGCAGCACTTGGCAGCACCCCGGTGCGGTGCAGCCTCCTGTGATCGAGGATTCAACAATTTCTTCTACGAATGATTTACCACCGGCCCCGGAGGCCGGCAACTACTTCGCCCTCACGCTGCTCCGAGCCGGACCGCCAGCTCCGAGAACCTCTAGTGGCTGAGATTGATCACACCGTGCCTGCCTAGAGATTGGCTATAGAGTAGCTTCCTAGATGTGCAGAAGAGCTCTCTGAATTTGAGCTGTGTTTAGGGTTTTGGCACCTGACAGCAGTATCTGACAATCTTTGCTGTGAACTGGGACCGCCCTGGCCAAGAGTACAGGCCCCCAGTTGTGCTACAGTTTCCTCCTGAAGTTGAGTAGGGAGTTTGTTGCTTCGTTTCACTACTAGCTCCGGTCACCACCCTAGGTGGTGTGCTGGATTTGACACTGTGACACTCAAAACTGTCACATGTCACTTCCTATGGTAGGCTGGGTGACCGTCACCAGTAGACGGGAAACACCCGTTAGGTATTTATGTATGCCTCTCTTTTATCTATCACACTTTTACCGTTCTGATTCCGTAAGGGTTTATCTCACCAGTTAGATATATATTACCGCCGAACTATATATCTGCCAATATACGAAATCGGGACCGCGTGCGGCACCAAACCTTCATTCAGAAGGTTGCTCATTTTCGAATGGTGTATACTAGCTTGGCGGCTTTTGTCATCGCGAGCGAGATGAAAATGTCAGCGATCACGATCGCTCGATTTGGGTTTCACTTTTGCATCTTCACAAAAAATAGTGAGGAATTTCAAATTCAAAATTCAAAACTTCTTCTTGTCAAGACAACCGTGTACATAGGATTCCCCCGCCTGACACGCCCCGCCCGCCAATCGTCAAGGACATTGTGTCCCCTTCCGCAAACCCTCAAGGGCGCTAATGCCGGCGGGTTGTCTTTTTTGATTTTTTGAAATAATAAAATTTCGAGACCGCGCCCCGTGTTCACCGGGCGCGGAGTTCAACCCACCAGTTTTTCTGCCGGAAAGGGTCTGGCGATCGCCTAAGGTCGCGGATAATTATGAACTCCGCCCCACCTCGGCGCGTGGTTTTGGAAATACCTATAGCATACTCGGTCGTAAGACGTTCACTCGCAGTTTCTATGTCATCGTCTCACCCGCGCCAGTATCATATATATATATATTTCTCACTCAACATCAGAGACCCCCTATTTTTGACACCCCTGACCTGACCTCGTCCCCAACATAATGAAGACGATTGTGCTTAGTAAAATCACCTTCACCCCCATTATCGTGCAAAAAGCCTTACCAAACCGCCCCGGGCCAGCTCCCACCTCCCCCAACTCCCTACCCCCACTATCGCCCCGCAGGCCTTACTAGGAATATCTAGGAATACATTAACATACATAAAAGAGGTACGCGGGTATGTGAAGGTTCGGTAGTCGTGTCACCATTAAAACGCTTCCCCTTACTTTTCGCCGCTCTTTTTCTTGCCATTCCTACCCAACGGGAGCGGATCGCACAAGACGACTGGGCGGTCATCCCATTTGCGGGGAATCCGCAGGATGAGGATCAACAGTATGAGATATGTGTACAGTATCACTGCTACTCGAACTCGTCAAGTAGAAGTGACAAGGCACAACTGACATGACAATGACATGACAACTGACAACCCTTTTTCCCCTACCCGTCGCGCGCGTGTGACTAGCTTTTTTGGTCGCTCAGCCTCTACAGTACCGATTGAAAATTTCTCAAGAATAGTATCAAGTGCATCCATCGAATTGTTTTCTTGTGATACAGCAGTATTCTGGTGCATATGGCATCATGCTTATAATGACATCACACTTCTAAGCGTAGTATAGGGTAATTTTCTGGTTGCGTGGCTCGCACAAATAGAATCCGTGGGTGGCACACGTGACTATATAAACCTTGCTCTTGTCATGCAAAACACGTCAAATCGATCCTCGAGGGAGATAGCCCATCTACCAGGCCACAAAGTTGGACCTCGAAAGTTTGACGAACATCCTGATATCGGTACTGCAACTGGTCGAACCAACGTTCTTTATGATGGCAAGAGGATATTTAAGATTTATGAAAATCAAGTAAATTCAGCCTCAGCAGCCCCAACAACACTGGGTCACAGTACTAAATGGGAGACTCGTCGGTGAGAATTTCTCGTTATTGCACTCGAGTGCATATTTTGGTAGCAGTGCTTGATGCCTGGGGAAGCATTCCATAATACAATGTGCGCTCAAGCACTTGCGAGAAAATATGAGAAGAAAATGCTGTTGCCCTGAGACCTAATCCTAGTGGATATCTCGTTGCTGGAACCAAGATAGTCAAAGATTTTTGTGTAAGTTGTGCCCTTGGACTTAGATTTCCTGCTGAGTACCTTGCTCATCAACAGTTGGGCGCATCGGAGTTTCAACGAGCCCGGCCGCGTAAGCGGCGAGCGGGTACCTTTCCGGAAACCACGTACGAAGTATGGGGAAAGCAACGGCAAGGTTTGTATAATGTGTTTTGATTCCCAGAACGTTTTTTTGCCTGCAGCACAAAAGATTGTTTCCCCCTTCACTTGATTGAAGACGGAAACACGCTGTCGCGAATCTGGCTTTACTTCTTAATCTGTGGCGCCACGGTATCGAAACACGGCATGACGGCTTTTGCGTTGCCGCATACGACGTGTCCACATACCAAATTCCTAGTGAATGTACTTCTGTTCCGCAGTATCCCCCCCCCCTTGTCTATTGGGAATGTCCTGTGTCAAACGAGCGAAACCTGGACCCTGATAATGCTGTACCGTAGTTTACGAGAGAGTCGCACGGCGCAAGGGATGTATGTATCCTCCTCCTCTGTGGTTAACAGCGAGCTTACTGAAGCGATCATGCGCGTGTTTGTGTTGACTGTGCGAAACATTGACGCTTCCTCGAGGTCCCCGGGGAAAGACTCAATGGATTCTATCCAGGGACTTGAGTACATGTTCCGTATACTTACAGCGTTTTCATCGGCAGCTGTTTCGTCTTATTTGCTGTTCTTGGGAAGGGAATGATGAGAGTTGGTCTCGTCGACGTTTACAGTGAGCATCTCACCTTCGAATTTTCGTGGCGTCCACGCGCTGTATGCTATATACACACATATATATATATATTAGCTTGAAAGGCTCGTTGCGTTATTTGTTCTAAACGACCCAAGCTTGCTCCATGCTTGCAGGACAATAGGATGAGTCGAATCGACAACTCTCAAAGGTATGTCGTGACCTGTCTACCATCGGAAGTGACGCTTTTGTCTCTACGGTTCCCGTATTGTGAAGCACTTTATCGCGCTTGGCCCTGAACTCCTTAAACTTAGCAACATTCTACTGTAGTTGTCAAGTCAAAAATTATGTCGTGAAAACTGTGTCCTCTTGCGGGTGCGCAGGGCTGTGCCAGGGTTCGATGACTCAGTCCATGCAGCTGCAGGGCATCGAGGGCCTGATGACACGCCAGCTATACTACAATCAAACTCGTTTCCTCACTTGCACGACTTCGGCACGGTGCCGAAGGTGGGTGGGCCACAGAACCGCAGCCGGCTAGAGCTTCGTGAAGAGGAAGCGGCAAAGCTAAAACATGCCAAGGGCTACGACAACAGGCTTATCAACCAGCAGCACGACAGCCGCATTTTTAAAGGTCAGTCGCCTGCCCTGCTCCCTCCCTCGTGCAATCTCAAGGATTGCGCGCCGTGCTGCGTATTCAAGATTTCCGCTGCCTGTACAGGGGGTCATTACCGCCCCCCCCCTGTTCCGCATGCAGGCCAACTGCCCTTCCTCTCTACTATGCCCTGAGCCCGGGCCAGCCTGACTCGAGTCTTAAGTTTCTGTTCGGTGGGGAGCACATTCCAGTGGCCGGCGTATTTATTTGCTTCGCATGGCGGTGTCTGGATGATGTTTGATAGGTGGAATTTCGACGATGAAGCAAACGGAGCATGAGCTTGGCCAGCGTGACCTCGACCGGCAGGATGCAGCACTCGGGGATGCCACAAAGGTGTACGGGGAAGAGCATGCCGGCTTCGACACTTGCTCACAGGTCAAGCTTGGCTTCTACAAGAATAACTATGGAACCGAGGGTGAGTTTGCACATGAATGGCTCATCACTGCCGGCAGGCTCTTTTCCTGCTTATCCGTTTTCGAAGCAGTTCAGGTGAATGCAGGGTCGAGAGTCTAGGTGTGAACTATACCCCTTGATGTCATCCTTAGCTCTCATACAATCTCATTTCTTAGATTTATGGAGTGTTCTTGCACAAGGGACATACGGACAGGTTGGCTGGGTCTGCATACCAGTGCTGTGAGTTTGTGCTTCTCAGAACAGCGACCGATCGTTTCCAGCTTTTATGTGGATGTTAAGGGGATCAGAACCCGAGTTTCGTGTTCTTTGGGGCAAATAGAAAAAGTGTTTTGTGTCACGGTTATTTTATGCACTGTGCAGGTGGGCAGCTGGGGCAAAAGCCGATAAAGGAATTGAAGGCCGATCAGAAGGGAGATAAAGTTGGTGAACACGATCATGTGAAGGGACGAATTAATCCCTTTGCTCGGGGATTTGCTAATAATCAGCTCCTATGGGTGACAAGGTAGAAAGCCCAGTGCACTACCACATGACAGGCAAAACAATGTTACTACTTCGGAGCCTTCTTCTGCTCGCCGCATCGTTTATGTTATTCTATCGCATTGCAAAAAAACTTTCTGACTCCCAAACGCTGGCAGCATACACGGCAAGCTGCTTGCTGCCTGTTGTAACATATACGTATCTTATACAATCAGAATGAGACAAAAAATTAGGTAATTTACCATAGCATCATACCTTGCCGGAATGTGAGGTAGCACAATGGAAGTTGTTGATAAGGTTGATATTCTTCTACAAGAGCAAGCAAGCACAACAAACTCGTCCTTGTGACCTATGATGTATTATCACACCTAGCTCATGAAATCTGAGCAACTGTGTGTGCGACACATGTCATTGCCTGTCATTTTTGGCAACTGGAGAAACTAGCAAATCAGATAAAATACCTATGCTTGTTAAGTGTCGAGTTTTATTCATCATCCTGTTTTATGACTTCCAGGCCGGCAATCAATTGACTCGGGGCCCGATTGGAAATAAGACAAAATCATATGAGAGCAGAGCAGGCTGAATTTATATTCAATCAATCAGGTGAGATTATGTGATGTCTGGTCTGGGCTCGTGTTTGGTATGACTCATTAACACCTAAAAGGCGAATTCGTCATCCTGAAAAGCTTATTAACTTTTTGCAGGTTATACGCGCTCGCTAAACCGTCCGTCACTAGAGCTAAGCATATGTGATTTCATCCCTTCTTCGCGCAAATTGAACGGATGTGACCTACGGGTTGTATACATTGTCGCATAATATGATTTCAATATGCCTACATCAAGCTATGAAAGCGTGCTATGGAGGTGGTAGCCACCATAAAATGAGCAGTAACCAGAGAAACCGGCTCCAGAGCTTCTAGCGAGGGCATGTCATCGGCGATATTCCGAGATCTAGGGTGCGTGAGACCTTGGAGTGGGTTGGGGGATGTGTCTAGATGATGGGGAATGTCACGGGCCGCACACAAGTGCCGCAAGTCGTGGGCATATCGGTGCCGGGCCATATGCCACCATACGAAATGAGCAGTGACCAGAGAAATTCCAGAGCTTCTGAGGCATATCATCGGCGAAATTCCGAGATCTAGGGTGCGTGAGACCTTGAAGTGGGTCGGGGGACGTGTCTAGATGATGGGGATATGTCATGGGCTGCATACAAGCGCCGCAAGTGAGAGGAATGTACACAATCGTGATGGGTATGCAAAAAAGCTGATAAACATACTGAATAAACCAATTCGCCTTTTAGGTGTTGAACCTTCATGAAACCCCCCGAAAGCCTAATAAAGAGTTAAAGACCTAGCTACAAGCGGTGATATATGTGAATTTTTTCCTGCCGCGCATGCTCACAGTATATGAGCTGATTTGTGATTTCGGCTTTCATACATGCCGATTTCCATCCGAATCTCACACCCACGTACCTCAAGCGGCCAAAATCAGTGGGGAAATGCGTGGAGAAGTTCCACGACCTAGCAGAATACCGTGTCTACATTAATGATTTTAAATCTAAATATTTTTTGGGCAAAAAATCGTGAATCTAAATGAAAACTTTTAACCTAAATGATTTCCCCTCATAGGCACCACAAAACAAATATGACAGCTAATTAGATAGTATGCCATGCACGTTAATGCCAACCAATTCAAACAACAAAGTGTTAAATAGATAAGTTGGATCTCGCCCCCGCGCTTGAAAACAAACAAAGTTGAGAAGAAAACCTCGGGACTGATCACCGACGCGTACACTCGGCGGCGGAAATGGGTGACTCTGACTGTGACTTGAGACACGATGGGGAGCTCTGCATTTGTGCAAATGGGCTCCGGTCGAATGCCGATGTGGGAGAACCACGCGTGGGGACATGAGCAGGAAGCGCGGTTGTTCCAGGCACAGTCCGGATAACTTAGACATAATTATTTCTTGCCGCCTCAGGTCACCTCCCCAAAGTGGTGGTCAGCAGAATGGAGGATATCCTGGTGAAAGCGCAGACTATCACGACAGGTGTATCTTTATTCCCAGGGGGGGACGACAAGAGCACCGCTCGTGCGGAATCCACGGCACGATCAGGTGTTGGATACACAAGTAAGCTGGTGATAATTGCAACTTCTGATTGTGCTGTGTCTACTCTAAATGGTCTCCCTTGCCGCCACAACGTTACACACGCACGCTTTTCTGGCTTGGACTGGGCCAAGTTTGTGGATCCTATGAAGACAGTGGCTGACTGGAACGTGCAGTATCCCCTTGGGCTCCACTTTCCTGATGCCCCTAACCTGGCAGCGGGCACATGCGCGCGACCTGTATCACCCACTTTTGAAGTTGCCGTCTGCAGCACAAAAAAGGAAGGGTAGGCCCAAGCTGCACAAGCGCAAGGCGGGCCTAGTTGTGATTGTTGGCAAAGGCGACGGCAAGAAGGAAGGCGGGTGTCCTAGAGAGGTTTGGAGGGAATAAGAGGACCTTCACTTGTTCAAAGTGCAAGTGCCCGGGACACCGTGCTTCAAAATGCCCTCGTGTAGTTTGAAAGTGTAGTTTGAAGACTGAGATGGATAGGTGTGACTTGGTAAGCTGCCAAGAATTTGCTGTGGCGCCTTATATTATGCATATTGCCTGGAACGCATTATCTGTATTAGTTCTGGGACATTATCTGTATCAGTTCGTTTCCGTGAACGACAGAGTAATTAGGTAAAAAGCACTACAGCCGAAGCCATATGTATGATATGTGTATCTTGTTCGTTCATTTTTGCATTCATTATTTCTGCATAATGTGTATCTGCATTCATTTTTGCATTCATTATGCATTCATCTTTGCATTCATTCTGCATTCATTTTTGCATGTATGTAGTGTTAGAAATCTTCGATGCAATCATCAGATGTCGGTACGGCATCGAAGCTGCGCGAAATCGCGATCTGTGTCATATAAAAACTGTACGAGTATCCCTGAATGCTCACCGATGGCATCAATAGCTTCGCGTAGCTCAGCGGGTAGAGCGACCGTGATTCAATCGGGAGGTCCTGAGTTCGAGTCTCAGCGTGGACGCATTTTACGCCAAACTGGAAAAAAAGGCTCGGGTCAGCTCAAAACAGTGAAAAATCCCATAACTATTCATAGATCCTAAGAGAATAGGCAGAATCGTTTATGGAAATCCCCCTTTCGATGGTAAGGATAAGGGGAAATCCTCGGCGGTTATGACCACCTTGGAAATGGGCCATAAAGCGGCTAACACTGCCCCTGGATTTTCAGGAACATGGATTCTTTCGTTGTCCCCCAAAAACCAAAAAAGATGGTTTGATAAAGGCTTCAAACTTGTTTTCGGATTCCCACATAACACTATCCCATTCAATCCACATGGCTATTGGACGGGTGATGATCCCTACGTTCTCCCAGGTGGTGGATGCTATAAAGATGACTTTTCGGATGTTGTCATTATAGCTATAGACAGTGCACCCAGTGATACCAAACCAGCCTTTGACTGGAGGCCTGCACAGAAAAAGATAGCCAGATGGTTCCTAAATGTCCTTCCCAAGTCCAAAGTCACGAAGAAGAGATTAGAATACACAGGAGTTAGCTCTGATATCTGGAAAGAAGTTATGAATGAAAGAGACAAGGCGTTTCCCTCTTCACTCTGCCCATGGCCCACTCAAGACCCCCCTTATCATCAGAGTGATATTGAGTCCTATTATGGTGGTCACCACGACACGACAATCACCAATGCAAACTCCAAGCCCTTCGTGAGCACCGTGAAATGGCCCAAAGTTCTTACACTCATGGGATACTTCCCTCCTCTTTTTGGTACTGTTCTCAACACGATAGGTGTTTCCCGTGGTAAGGTTAAACCACTCCTCAAGAAACTTTCAAGAATGTGCAAGCAACACA
The DNA here is from genome assembly GCA_001247695.2 of Cymbomonas tetramitiformis. Lineage (NCBI taxonomy): Eukaryota > Viridiplantae > Chlorophyta > Pyramimonadophyceae > Pyramimonadales > Pyramimonadaceae > Cymbomonas > Cymbomonas tetramitiformis. Next base: position 20,975 of record LGRX02003567.1, read on the forward strand.
CCAAAAACAGGCGAGATATGTTTCTGCCAAACATTTCCAGCATATTAAACACTGACCCACATACAGTTGACATCCCAAGCAATGAAACCCTGACAGAAACAGAAGCAGTTCAACAGTCAAACGATTTCCTTCAAACCCTCTTGTAATGATTTTCAAAGACTTGCAATTTAGGATGGGTTGGGAGCTGGGAGTGTAAACTCCCGGCCCCCAACGAGACTCCAAGGGGAGGCCGTCCCCCCCCTTCCCCCGCCCTCTCGCCACCTTCCTCAACGTCTTCAACACCCCTTAATTCTTCGACCTCCCTCCCCACCGTTCAGATTAAGCCACCCCTCCACTCACCCGGCCATGGCTGCTTCTCCATCTTCTAGAGTTTTTTATTGCCTAGCACTTAGCTTTGTCTCTAGATGTCACCCCGCCGAGAAGCGGGTCGAGCCCTTTTTGTGGGCGCGCTGTAGCAGAGGGAGTAGCCCCTGGTGTTTTCACTAGCCTGTCATGCAGGGTTACCGCAATCTCAGGACTTTGTCCCCTTTGCTAGCGTAAATGTTTTATTATTATTATTATTATTATTATTAGAGTAGGTAATCTCTTAGAGGCTCACAGATTCGGTGCCTGGTGTAAGGGCAAGATGGGCACGATGCGACCTGAGTTGATGACGTGGATTCGGGCGGCCACCTCGACAGCTACAGAAGTTGCAGGCTTCACGGCAGGTCCAACAGTTGCTGCCAGCACAACATCGACCCCATCAATAAGCGCGGCATGCACCACAACAGTGGCAGTTACAACAGTTGTACAAGTGTCGTACAGAAACAGCCGCAGACGTTGCCGTTTCAGGCACCCCTACTGCAGCTGCAGCTGTGATGGAGAGACATATTTATATATAATATCATAGATATATATATATATATATCTCTCTCTCTACTGTCTAAGCAAAACACAAGTGCGGACACTGTACCTCGAGAGTCTAAAAATCAGATAGACAAAATAACTCCCGTTGTTTTGGGGATCGGAGCCGGGAAGCATGTGACAGGTGGCTCTGCAGGTGACAGCCCGGCGAGGGGTGAAAATGAGGTACACCACTCCCCACCCTTAGGGGTGGGAAAGTTGGTCTCCGCATGACACCACCTCACCCCGAACGCGGGAGGTGAACTGCAGGGCCTGCGGGTACTCCCGGACAGGCGGCTAAGAAACAGGGAACATATCAACCCCCTATGGCCGGTCTGTGGCCGTACGATGAGGGCTGTGACCGAGGTTTGGCCGAGTGTGCTTTTGCTTGTTGGCCGAAACGAATTATGTAAAATTTTGAAAATTCCCCCGAAAATTTGCGATTTTTATGATATTGCCATACATAGAATTAAAATTTTACGCCTGCGGCGGGCAATTTTGGATTTTGGCCGGGATGGCCGAAATTTGGCCGATGGAATTTTTGAGTGTTGGCCGTACGACATAAATGTTTGATATGTTCCCTGCTAAGAAATGCAAGTGGTTTCAGCTTAACTCCTATACTAGAACTTACTCCCAAATGGGAGTACAAATTAGAGGGGATAATTCTCGTGGATGAAACGTAGAAATCGGGCCACGTTTGTGTGCATTTGGGATCACGGCACCGAACGTGCCATCGGAGGTATATTGGGATGGATACCGCGGATATATCCGATCACAAGTACATGTCATTCGGCTTTGTCCAGCTAAACATGAATATCTAGTTGTGAAATCACATATGATCGACCATATTTGAGACCATTCGATGTGCATTATGGTGTTAACAAACTACGCTATGGTTAACCCACCGTATCTAAGGCGTTCTTACGGTGGGTTACCCCACCTTGAGCCCAATAGACAATAAGGCGAGTATGTCTCAACCGAAGTCTTTACTTCATAAACATGACTGCGGCCACGGTTGCGCGAGGCGCACTGCGGGATGAGCACATCTAAGAGCAAGAAACCAACAGAGTACATATCTGATAACTTGCCCATACGTATACCGTTTCCTGTCTCAGGCGCGATCCAATATCAAGGTATGTCTTACGCAAGGTCGACTTTACACAAAACTTCCGAAAATATTTTTATTCGATAAACATGTCGCTCAAAGCAATCTAAACATATTGCGTACTCCGGGTATGCAATTGTCCCAGGCATTGAAAAGTTATGGTCGATACCGCTCAGTTATCTCCCATACTTAACCATACATAAGCGGAAACTTAAATCGCTTATATCTCACGATCTAGAAAATCAGAAGTTTTGTGTAAAGTCGACCTCGCGTAACCAAACCACGCCTTAAATCTGCGCAACCTACACCCTTAGTGGGAATCGAACCCACGAGTGCGAGGTTCATAGCCTAGCGCCGTACCAACTCGACCAACGCGTCGCGAATGTACTTTATGAAATTTATTTAGAAATTTATGATACAATATTCCACATTCCTGTGATGACATTACACAATCTATCACAAGGTCCAAGAAAAATTTCGCTTTGGCCAGCGGCCGTTCATTAGCTAATGAACGGTTCCCGCGGCCAAAGTGTCTAATTGTGAGTCGCGCTTTGGCCGAAGGCCGTTCATTAGCTAATGAACGGTTCCCGCAGCCAAAGTGTCTAATTGTGAGTCGCGCTTTGGCTGAAGGCCGTTCATTAGCTAATGAACGGTTCCCGCAGCCAAAGTGTCTAATTGTGAGTCGCGCTTTGGCCGAAGGCCGTTCATTAGCTAATGAACGGTTCCCGCAGCCAAAGAGTCTAATTGTGAGTCGCGTTTTGGCCAGAGGCCGTTCATTAGCTAATGAACGGTTCCCGCAGCCAAAGTGTCTGATTGTGAGTCGCGCTTTGGCCAGAGGCCGTTCATTAGCTAATGAACGGTTCCCGCAGCCAACGTGTCTAATTGTGAGTCGCGCTTTGGCCAGAGGCCGTTCATTAGCTAATGAACGGTATCCGCAGCCAAAGTGTATCTCGCAACCTTCATCGAAAGGAATAGAAAACATATTTTCGTCAAAATTAGCCGTCATTAGCTTATGAAGCCGTTTTTTACGTTCTAAAAATGATATAGACTTGCGAGTCAACCAAGAATTTCTATCTTACTGAATCGATCGATCCTCGATTTCAGCGCAAATGACACCAGGATATCTTAAAATCATATCCTTGATCTGAACAGACCGAATCAGAAAGCGACAGCGAATGTCATTTTTGATTGAAATTGACATCGATATTTGACATGTCATTTTTAGCCGCCAGAAATGACTTTTAATATTCTGCTAAAGTTACATCACTTTTTCAAAGTTCTTTCACACACACCCCTTTCACAGTTGACAGCCAATTTCTCTCATTTCGCAATGGCGACAGCCGAAACATTTCAAGCACTGAGGGATCAACATATTTTCCAGCTCTATCTTGGTAACAAGTGGAGCATTGTTAGAACCCTTGAAGCCGACGATCCTCCAGACACTTTGCAAATAGTGATTCACTCTGATGACCCTGCCGAGAAGAATGAAGAAATAATTTTCAGTTTTCCTCAGTTTACCTCTTCGACTGTAGTCGGGGGTAGCCTCCTTCCTGAGAAACGCGTAGCGTACAGTATCATTGAGAACCAGACTCCAATTCTGTATTTCGTCGCATTCAGAAACAGAAAGCTTACTGTGATCGAATTAGACAGCGCAAACTTTGAGGAAACCTTAAGCCTTCCAAAGCACACAAATCGGCTTTTGGCTTTTCAAAGTTTGAAAACTAGGGCAGCAGAAGAAAATAAAAGCAGAGAATTCTATCTAGCGAGCTATGTAAACCAGGCGTGGAAAGCGTCGATTACAGCTCCTTTCTGGCAAAGCAGGAGGCCAGCGCCAGTGATCGATGACCTCGGACTTGCTGGCGAGATACCTGTTGTAGAGGCTTCGGTACGTCCCTTTCATGCCCTGCGCCTGGACCGGGGCGGAAGGCGTTCATTAGCTAATGAACGCTTTCGGCCTCGAAACGCGCGCTCTGCGCCTGGACCGGGGCGGAAAGCGTTCATTAGCTAATGAACGCTTTCGGCCTCGAAACGCGCGCTCTGCGCCTGGACCGGGGCGGAAAGCGTTCATTAGCTAATGTACGCTTTCGGCCTCGAAACGCGCGCCCTGCGCCTGGACCGGGGCGGAAAGCGTTCATTAGCTAATGAACGCTTTCGGGCCCGAACCGCGCGCCCTGAGCCCTGACCGGGGCGAAAGGCGTTCATTAGCTAATGAACGCCTTCCGCCTCGAACCGCGCGCCCTGAGCCCTGACCGGGGCGGAAGGCGTTCATTAGCTAATGAACGCCTTCCGCCTCGAACCGCGCGCCCTGAGCCCTGACCGGGGCGGAAGGCGTTCATTAGCTAATGAACGCTTTCCGCCTCGAACCGCGCGCCCTGAGCCCTGACCGGGGCGGAAGGCGTTCATTAGCTAATGAACAGTTTCGTCTTGTCCCAGGCTGCCAGGAGAACGGATGTGCAGCGTGCTGCCGAACGCGCCCTTCAAGGACCTAGTGGCTCCAGAACGTATACTGGAGCGGGCGCCAATGTGGATATGTCTCAAGTGGCCACCCCATCTGAGGCAAGGAAGGCAGCCGAGGTGGCTGCACATGGGTGGCACGCTAAGCTAACAGTGGAGCATGCAGCAAAGATGGATTATGAGGAGAAAGCAAAGCTGTGCAGGCAAATCGAGATGGAGCACCGGTGGCCGAACCCGATGGATTTCGACGAGGCGGCGGAGAAAGGGAGTGTGTTTCGTCTCCCCATTGAATGCCTGTACCACACGACGGGGTACGAGGCCTGCCGGGATCAAGAGAGGGGCTGGGTGAACGAGATCAAGTCCAGCAGGAAGGAGAACCCGTGGGCCCCTTTCAATGCGGGTCTTGTTGCGATCGACGATGTCAAAACCCGTGCCGAATTCTCCCTGAAAAAAGCTCTGAGGGGAGAATACAGAGGCAAGGTTTTTGGGCACCAGCACTGTTATCAAGCCACCGACGAGTGTCACGAGGAAATCCCGTTGGAGATAGCCTTCGCGTACTTCGAGAGCAAGATCTACATCGGTCTCACGCCTGACATGATTCGGTTCTTAGGCGAGATGCAGAACGAAATCGACCAGAAGACGAAAGGCAAAGACAACACTCAGTTCATGCAAGGGCTTCGTTCGACCCTTTTCGAAAAGCATGGGGTCGTGTACAAGGTTTACCGAGAAGCGTTGATCTCCGAGTTCGTCGCCAGCGTCCCCGAGGACACCGAAGGGGGTACCCCTTATCAACCTGGGTATTACGAGGTCGGAGGGCTGGTGCAAAAAATGGCGGAGTTCGAATCACAGCATGGGTTTTCAGTCCCGGATCCCGAGAAATATCCCAAGGGATTCCAGTACATCGAGAATGTGGAGACGTCTGAGCGCGAGGGAGACCCTGAGACCCTCCCTGAGGTAGAGGTGACGGTGAAGACGCTGGACGATGACATCAACGCTCACCTCGATCGGGTCACAAGTTGGTACCCCGTAATGTCTCACTTGAACCAGTCGATGGAGACGCATGTGAAGGAAGTAGCGATGTCCAAGCATTCTGTGTTCGGCGGCGTGCAAATCAACCACTACTTCATGCACTGGACAATTGCCAATTTCCGGCCGCAGACGTGGGACTCTGCGTTAGCATCATGGAGGCTTACAGAAGGTTTGACCTGAAGGGCATGAAAAACCCTTTGGCTTCGAAGACCAAAAAGCGCAAGGCCTCATCTTCGCCCGCTAAGGGACCCGCCAAGAAAGCTGGCAAAAAGGGCACCTCCAACCGACAGGTAAATTACTTTTTACTTCTGCTTCAAACAGTGTTTACCCCCCCAAAGCATCCTTTTCTATATTTTAAGACATGCTAAAAATGTTTTTTTACTTGCAGATGGAAGACGAGGTGCAACGAGGAGGCGGGGACCACGGAGCGGGCTCGTCTAAAGGGGCAGGCATTTTGGTGGAAGAAGCTCAGTTTCTCCACAATGCCAAATCCATGGGTATGACGTTCTGGATTAACTTGGGCGGCTTGGCGGGGGAGGCGGAGTTCGACAAGGTGGACACGTATCTGCGCCAGATTATCAACAAGGAGTTGTCAGTAAAAGAGGGGGGCCTGATGATAAGCCAGTTCAAGAAGGAACGCATGGTGCAGAAGCACTTGGTGTCCGCGGCGGGATTGCAAACCTGGGACGAATTCAAGAACGAGTTCACCCCCTACTGGAGCTCCCAAGAGAAAATCGAGTCGTTGATCGGCTGCTTACCTTCAACTCAGGGGGAGCGCGCCGGGGGGGATCTGGGGAAGTTCCGCACGCGATCTTGAATTACGTCGAGAACGCGCGGGCGAATCTCAAAGAAGCGCAGGCGCCACGCGCGGGGCGCATCCTAGGCTTGCAACAGGTCGAGGTGAAAGTCGACATCAAACTCTATCGGGAGGCGCGGACCGAGGGGCCGGAGCTTAAGGTTCCAGGAGAGGCAGGCCTTGAGGACGACGAGCCCACACATGAGACGAACGTGCCGATGTTCCCTCGTTGGAAGATCGTCAAGGGCAGCATGAGCGATATGAAGGACGTCCCGAGGCTGCCCTTCACGGGGACGATCATCGACTGCAATTACGCCCTTGACAAGGAGAAGACTCCCGACGCGATGACCAAGGAGGAGGTGCAACCGTTCCTGGAGTCTTTCAACGCCAAGACCACCGCCCCGGCATGGACAGTCGCTATCTTTTGCGGTTTCGTCCAACAAAACGATTTCCTGGAGGTGATTGACAATTACTGCTCCGGCCGCGCGGAGCGGTTCTTCTGGCACAAGCAGAACGTGAACATGAACCCCAACAAGACCGTGCGCTACAATGCCGTTGAATGTGGCGTCCTGGGGTACCATGTAAAGAGCGATGCCCAGGGGGAGTCTTCTAAAAAGCCGGAGTGGATGTTCAACTTTGATACAGGAGAAGGTGAACGTGTGAGCCGCGCGTCACTTTTGCGCGGCTTCCCGGTTGTGCACCAGATGTTCAAACGCGACAACAAAGCCGTGAATAACCATCAGAAACCCCAAGCTCTGTTGATGGAGCTGATCCAGTGCCACATGCTCGGTGACAATCCGGGCAAGATGGATGAGAACGGCCATCCACTCAGCTGGATTCTCGACGCTTGCTGCGGCGTCGGCTCGACGTCCATGGCCGCCATGAGGTGTGGTATGAACGCGATCGGCTTCGACCACGACCAGTTCATGGTCAGCTCTGCGCAGCAACGGCTGATCAATTTCGACAACGAGCCCGATCAGCATGCCGAGTTGAAGCCCAAATCGAAGAGCGAACCGACGGCGAAGGGGAAGGAAGCAGCCACTGCCGATTCTGAGGAAGAAGAGAATGATGAAGATGAGGAAGATGAGAATGATGAATAAAATAGTAGGATTTGTCGACCGCCCTGACTGATAGTATCAGTCATGCCTCGACGGTATAGGGTGAAAAGTACTCTACTCGTAAACATTTGAATAAAGAATGATACATGTATGCATATTTCGGTGTTTTCATTGTACGCATACTGCACTTTTCTACCGTGTTGCCTTTATGTATCCCTATTTCGCGCATAAATATCACTAAACCCTGATTTTTATGAAATATATATAAATCCAAAAATGACATATGATAATGTCATTTTCATCCAATAGTGTGTTTCAGGAGGGATGATGCGGAGCCATCTGGCCATACATCAGCGCTGCCACCACCAGTTTCCACAGGCAAGACCCTCAGGGGGGACAGTGCAGGGCCATCTGGTTCTATACCGCCACCAGCCTCAGTCCCACTGCGGCTGAGGCATCAGACGTGGCCCAATGGGGACTTTGACCCTCAGAGCCGGGAGTATCAGCCGTCGGTGTTCCAGGGCACCTACGAACCTGAGTCGGACACCAACAGCGAGAACACCACTCAGGAGTCCACCTGGCTAAACCCGAGTGAGATCGCAGAGTTCGCAGAACTAGACGGGCAGACTGTCTTCCTCGTCCCCTACCGGTGCTTCAAGGGTCAAATGTAGTTCCAGCTGGGAAAGCCCTGTGCGGAACGAGGAAAGGGACTGCACACATGCGAGCTCAGCAGCAAGCTGATGCACCGCTACGCCTCCTCTGCGGCAGTGGGACAGCGGGGTGAGTACTTGCCGCTGGGGGGGCAGTCTGTACTGGTGGACTCCTGGGCACCATTCGGATGCACGTGGCGGACCTTGGCACGGGCGAGGACCTGGTGAACATAGCCAAGAGCCACCTGGTCGATCGATGGTCCGCAGCAAGGCACTCTGCGAGTCCTCAAGACGCGAGCCACTCCCCGTTCCAAGGCCGTGTACTACCTCTGTGAGGATCACAGCTACTATCACACACGGGGCTCCTATGGCGTCGTGTTCACCTTGGAGTACCTCTCCGCTAGGACGCGCAAGTTTGAGCAGTGCTGTTGGGTGACATGGGACAGGTCGGCAGTGATGCACAGGGCTCCGCTGTCCGCACTCGCAGCTCTCGTGGGGCCTGCGATGCGAGCCGAGGAAACGCGACGAACTGAGTTGCGTACCCAGCTGCGTAGCGAGTTCCTGAACAATGTGGACACAACCGCAGAGGGGGTTACTCCAACGACCTCGGGGGCACCACCA